>PVHP010051233.1:0-11560 GCA_004024765.1 Zapus hudsonius | reverse complement strand
GGGAGAGGGAGAGGGAGAGATTACTTTTCTTATCAGGGCTGGGAAGCAGAGTGGAGGTAGGAAAGAGGAAACAGGTGAAGAAACCCCCACGTGCCTTGGAAATTCTGCAGCTGGGCCTGGGGATGGGGCTCAGGTGGCAGAGTGCCTGCCTACTGTGCCCTGGGTTTGATCCCTTGCACCACATAAACCAGGCATGGGGGTGCGTGTCTATAATCCCAGCATTCGGGAGGTGGGGGCTTGAGGATCAGAAATTCAAGCTCTTCCTTGGCTACATAGTGAGTTTGAGGTCAGCCTGGAGTACATATGACCCTCCTTAAAAAAGGAGAGGAGAGGAGGGAAGGGGAAGGGAGAAGAGGATGGGGAGGGGAGAGAAGAGGAGAGGAGAGAGAACACAGAAACCTCCGTCTAGAAAAGGGGAACATAGTGCCAGTGTGACTTGGTTCGTGATAGATCTCATCTCGCCATTGTAGCCCAGGCTGATCTAGAATTTACTATGTAACTGAGGATGACCTTGAACGTTGATCTCTCTGCCTCAGCTGTCTCAGTCCTAGGATGACAGCATGTGCCACCATGCCCAGCGTGTGTGTGGCTTTATTTCTTTGAGACAGGGTCTTGCTATGCAGCCCACGCTGGCATCAAACTTGTAATCCTCCTGCCTCAGCTGGCCAAGTGCTGGGATGGCAGGCATGTGCCAGCACGTCTGGCCATGGATATGGTTCTCGCTCACGTAGGGCTCTTTCAGGGCAGGCAGAGTTGCTGCAAAGGGCTGACAGGCCTGGGTGACAGGGGAGAGGACTGATGTCGTGGTGCAGAAAAAGACTTGCCTTCCAAGGATGAGAAGAAATTAGGGGCCAGTCTGTCAGGGTTTAGTCCTTGCGTTATGGCCTGAACTTTGTTTGAGACAGAGTCTCATGTAGCCCAGGCTGGCTTCACAGGACCATGTGGGGAACGGCAGGCTCTGAGCAGAAGTGATGGGTGCCGCTTCCCAGTTGCGGCACCCAAGGGAAGGGGCACCCTCTCCCCACCTGCCTCTGCTCACTGGCTGGCCCTTGGGTGAGCTTTGTAATCAGGGTGCCCTGTGGCTCAGGGTGCCACTGTCCTCCTGCGCCCAGGCCATCATCTGCCTCTAGGTGCTTTAATGAACACCTGTTGAAGGATGACATCCAAGGCCAGCCCCTCAGGAGGTCACGGCAGCCTTCCCTTCTCTGTTGTCACAACTGCCAGGTGGCTCCTGTACATAAAACCCTCAACAAGGACTGGCGAGAAGGCGCTTGCCTGCAAAGCCTGGCACTTTGGATTTGGTTCCCTAGTACCCACATAGGGTCAGATGCACAGGGTGGCACATGCATCTGGAGTTTGTTTGCAGTGGCTAGAGGTCCTGGCACACACACTTTCTCTCTCTTTCTCTCTCTCTCTCTCCCTCTCTTCTTCCCTCACTCTCTCTGCTTGCAAATAAACGAATAAAATACTTTTAAAAATTTTTTGTTGGCTTTTTGAGGTAGGGTCTCACTCTAGTCCAGGCTAACCTGGAATTCACTCTGTAGTCTCAGGCTGGCCCTGAACTCACGGCGATCCTCATACCTCTGCCTCCTGAGTGCTGGGACTAAGGGTTGGAGAGATAGCTCAGTGGTTAAGGTGCTTGCCTGATGGCCCCAGGCTCCATTTCCTGGTACCCACATAAAGCAAGATGCGCAAAGAGGCACTAATAAATGAATAAAATAAACAAATAAAATACCCTTTAAACCCTCAAAAAATAGAAAGTTCTAGGTGCCCTTATCTCAAAAAAATTTTACCAGCTAGGCTTGTTGCATGCCTTTGATCCCAGAGGGAGGAGGACCACTGTGAGTCGGAGGCCAACCTGGGACTACAGAGTGAGTTCCAGGTCCGCCTGGCTAGAGTGAGACCCTACCTTGAAAAATAAGCAAACAAAAAGATATTTTTTTAAGGAGTTGGAGTGGTGTGGTGGTCTCCTGAGCGCTGGGATTAAAGATGAACATCCCCACCATAGGAACATACTGGAAACCTTCTAACGCATTGTAATAAATGAATGGGTTCTTATAGATGAGTCTATGGCTCAAATTGGGCCTGTGGAGCTCCAGCGTGTAGAGAGCAAACTAAAATCCTGAAAGAGCTTCGGCCCATGTAATTCTGATAATCGCCACGAGAGGGAGCTCCAGGACTTGTTAATTCAGCTCTTTGCCAACCAGCCCAGGGGCTGAAATTCAGTTTTCAAGTACCAGGTGGGAGATGAAGAAGTGGTAGGTTGCAATGAAGCAATGGAAAACTTGTTCCTTTTCCCAGATTTTTCTTTTGTTTCCCTTCTCTCTCTTCTTTCCTCCCTTTCTCCCAACCCCCTTTCTTTCTTGGTGTTTTGAGACGGTCTCATGTAGCCGGGGGCTGATCTCAAACTTGCTATGTAGCCAGGGACGACCTTGAACTCCTGATCTTTCTGCCTCCACCTCCAAAATGCTAGTATTATAGGTGTGCACCTGGTTTGAAAATGGGCTTTTAAACTTTGACACCTTTGATCTCCCTCTTGATATGTGAGTCTTTGCCAGAAGCAGTACAAACGTACTACAAGAAGGAAAGGAAGGAAGGGGAAAAAAAAAGAAAGAAAGAGAAGAAAGAACAATAACTGTTTGACACCTTTTCTTGATTCTAAACCAGTGAAATAACTTTAAGAGTTTTTTGGGGGGTGTGTGCGCTGTGCTGTGTACGTGTAACATATGCACACTTGTGTGTGCTCGGATGCAGAGGAGACCATGGATGACCTCCTCCATCGCTCTCCTGCTTGTTTCCTTGAGACAGAGTCTCTCACTGAACCTGCAGCTGCCATTTTCAGTCTGGCTGGCTGACCAGAGAAGCCCCAGCAATTCTCTCTTCTCTGCCCCCACCTCCCACAGGACTGCGGTTATGGCGTGCATGACCAGGTCTGGCCTAAGGACCCAGGTTCAATTCCCCAGCACCCATGTAAGCACACCATCTGGAGTTTGTTTGCAGTGGCTGGAGGCCCTGGTGCACCTATTCTCTCTCTCTCTCTCTCTCTCTCTCTCTCTCTCTCTCTCTCTCTCTCCATATGTATAAATACATAAATAACTATTTTTAAAGAGAGAGCCGCAGACAGAGACACAATGAATTCTCCAAACACATGATCCCACAGGGGCTTGGCCAGGAGACCCTGCATCTGCTTTTGCCAAAGTGCTGAAAGCCAGGGCCGTGAATGTCCTCAGCCACATACACTCTCCTTCCTAGTGATGGAGTTAATTTTTAAACTTTTCTTTATTTTCAAGTAGAGAGAGGCAGAGAGAAGACAGACAGGCAGAGTGAATTGGCTTGCCAGGGCCTCCAGATGCACGGGGCACTTTGTGCATCTGGCTTTATGCGGGCCCTAAAGAATCCAACTGTGAGTTGTTAGGTTTTGCAGGCGACGCCTTAACCACTGAGCCATCTCAAAGTTACGTTTTACATTTTATTTTGTGTCTTTTGATTTGGCGTGTGTGTATGTAGTATGTGTGGTATACATATTGTGTGTGTGTGTGCTCCTCACACACTTACGTGTGGAGGCCAGAGGAGAAGGTCAGGTGTCCTCTGTCACTCTTTTGCCGTGTGTCGTTGAGACAGAGTCTCCCCCTGAACATGGAGCTGTTTTCAGTGAGCCCGGATGACCAGAGAGCCCCATCCGATCTGCTCTCCATCCCTTGTGTCGCCAGGCCCAGCTTCTTAGACGGGGGCTGGGGCCGAACTCAGCTTGTCTGAAGCCTTCCCAGCCCTCCTCGTGCTGTGTGGGTGCGCTGACCCTCAGAGCCATTTCTCCAGCTCTGGAAGTTCCTTGTCAATGTCATGATCATTTTTATAATTTGATTATTTATTTGCAAGGAGAAAGAGAGAATGGGCACACCAGGGCCTCCTGCCACGCAGATGATCTCTAGATACATGAGCCACTTTGTGCAGCTGGCTTTACGTGGGTCCTGGGGAATCAAACTCAGGCTGTCAGGCTTTGCTAGCAAGAGCCTTTAACCGCTGAGCCATCTCTCCAGCCCTCAGTGCAGTTCTTGATGGTGAATTCCCTCCCAATATTTGTTTGCTCGTTAGTTTCAGAGCCTCACTCTGAAGCCCAGGCTCGCTCAGGGGCCGCCATGCCATCCGGATGGATGTGACGTCCCTGTGTTCTAAGTCCCACCGAAGGATCTCCTCAGAGAACCTTCCTTCTGGCCCTGCCTCACCTCCCACGTCCCTCTGCAGGGCACGCATCGAAATGGCAGCTTCGTTGTTGGGACTGCCCAACTGTGGCACTGGTCAGGGCCCTGGGAGCCCAGGCTGGCCACGCTTCCAGGCAGCAGGGTGTGTGTCCGTGGCGCCAGCGAGGCAGGCAGTGGCCTGTGATTTATGTCGTGGGTGGAGAGAACAGAGGCCATGTGTTCCCTCTGGGCCCCGACTGCTCTGGGTCTGCGCTACCTCCAGGATGAGCAGGAGGCTGGGCCTTGGACGGCTCATCTTCCCACCCACAAAGGGAGTCCTGTGGCCATGGCCAGGAACCCTGGGCCTCTCCTGCGTCCACCAGCAGTGGCTACAGCTGCCATAGCTGTGGGCAGGGCCCAACACAAACAGCCACCAGAAAAAGGGGCCTTTATGGCCAGCTCCGTGTGGCTGGCAGGTGCTCGGGCTGTGGCCTGGGAGGGTTCAGGGGAGGCTGGGTGTTAGCTAGGATGGGGGCTCCTTCCCTCTTTCCCTTCTTCCCTCCCTCCTTTCCCCTTCCCTTCCCATCTTCCTTCCCTCCTCACCTCTGTGCTGCGTTTTGTTTTCGAGGTAGGGTCTCGCTCTAGCCCAGGCTGGCCTGGACTTCACTATGTAGTCCCAGGCTGGCCTCAAACTCCCGTTGATCCTCCTACCTCTGCCTCCCCAGTGCCACCGCACCGGCCACCTCTGTGCTTCTTATCCCATTTTTTTTTGTGGTTCTTACACTATTTTTCTTTTAAGAGGGTTCCCCGTTTATCAGTTTTGCTGATTGTAAGAATAACACATGCTCACTTACTGGCGCACCCTGCGACCTTGGAGACAGAGCAGGGCTTCTTTCTTCACACTCCTCCAAATGTTGCCCTTTGACCTCTACATGCACATCGTGTGTGTACACACACAGTGACATACATGAACACACACACACCATACACACAGATACACACACAAATACACCAAAAAAGGACGCTGCTTTTTCTTCTTTAGAAATATTTTTACTTATTTATTTGTAAGCAGATGCACAGAGAGAGAGAGAGAGAGAGAGAGAGAGAGAGAGAGAGAGAGAGAGAGAGAGAGAGAGAGAGAGAGAGAGAGAGAGAGAGAGAGAGAGAGAGAGAGAGAGAGAGAGAGAGAGAGAGAGAATGGGTGCACCAGGACCTCTAGCCTCTGCAAATGAACTCCAGATGCATGCATCACTTTGTGCATTTATGTTGGCTTTGTGTTGGTACTGGCGAATCCAACCCAGGTCATTAGGTTATGCAGGCAAGTGTTTTAACCACTGAGCCATCTCTCCAGCCCTGCTTTTTTCTTTTTAGAGGTCTTTTGTAGCCCAGGTTAGCCTCAGCCTTAAACTCACTATGTAGCTGAGGCTGGCCTTGAACTCCTGATCCTCTTGTTTCTTCTGGAATTATAGGTGTCCTTCCTTTGTCGTAGTCACTGGGTACAGGAGCATTCCACCTGTAGACGGGACAGGGCTGTTACAGCTCTTGCAATGTGGGGGACAGTCACCATCGAACTGTCCTACCTACGGCTCCCATAGTGTCCCAACCCTTCAGAGCGCTTTTCAAATTGAGCCATATTCCCCCACCCTTCCCCACAGAGACCTTTCGTCTGTCTGTCTGTCTGTCTGTCTGTCTGTCTGTCTATGCTGACCTTTTAGCATAGTCACAGGCATGACCAGGGCTGAGGGGACTCTGAAGTGAGGGAGGCCATCTGGAGAAGGTGACTTTTGACTTTGACCTGAGGGGGAGGGGAAGGGGGTTCCAGACAGAAGATGGGAGTTTAAGATCACCCCCTTCAGGGTGACAGACACCTCTAGAGTCATCTCCACAGCCACCAGCCCCCTCTGAGGCCCCCAGGTACACCTGCAGCAAGTGTCGGCCTGGTTGACGTCAGCCATGTCCTCCTGCAGAGAAGTGTGGGCAGCTAGGCCTGTCCAGCGCCCCACCCTGTCATTTTCCTGTCTGCCCTGAGAGCTAATTTGAAACCTTACCAGAAATGACCTTGCTCGGGGGAGAACACAGTCCTTAGCCTTTCCTAAGACAGAGTGGCGGCCTGCCCACCCCCACCGCTTCCTTTCGAGGCCTGGGCCATGGAGGTGTGGGTGAGGAGGCTTGTTTCCAAGGCAGGGGACCCAGCCCTCCTCCCAGCTCTGGGGTGTCTCGCTGTGTGACTCCAGGCACGCCCCTGACAACTCTGTGGACTTTTTATTTTTCTTTCATTTAGTTTATTTGGTTATTTTTAAAAAATATTTATTTATTTGAGAGAGAGAGAGAGAGAGAGAGAGAGAGAGAGAGAGAGGCAGACAGAGAGAATGGGCACAACAGGGCCTCCAGCCTCTGCAAATGAACTCCAGACACATGTGCCCTCTTGTGCATCTGGCTTTACATGGGCACTGGGGAATCAAACTCAGGTCCTTCTGCATTGCAGGCAAACGCCTTAACTGCTATGCCATCTCTTCAGCCCTATTATTTGGTTATTTAAAAAATCTTTTTATTGACAGCATCCATAAGTATACACAATAAACCATGGTATTTCCTACCCCCCATTTTCCCCTTCCAAATCCCCCCTCCATCGAATCCCTTCTCTCCAATTTAGTCTGTCTTCTGTTCTGATGTCGTCATCTTTTCCTCCCATTATGTGTAGGTATCATCAGGCACTGAGAAGTCATGAATATCAAGGCCATTTTGTGTCTGGAAGTTTGCGTTGTGAGCAGTCCTCCCCTTCCTTTGGCTCTTACAATCTTTCCACCACCTCTTCCACCACAGACCCTGAGCCTCGGGAAGTGTGACAGAGATGTCCCAGTGAGGAACACTCCACTGTCACTTCTTCTCAGCACTGTGGTGTCTTTGGAGTTATCCCAATGGTCAGCGCCATCTGAAAAGAGAAGCTTCTCAAGCCAAGAGTGAGCGGAGCATGATTCTATGGCCTAAGCATAACCATAAAGAAGCTGAGAGGGCTCTTTGGTGGACATAACATCTGCATTTAGCCAGACGGCAGCAGCTGTCACTCCCCGGAGCTTACGACCTCCCAGCCACAGGCTTGTGACCGGTTCTGCAGGCCTGCGTTCCGTCCTATGGAGCAGGCTTCCAGTCCAACCAGAGAGCAGTTGGTTTCCTCCATGATAAACGTTGCACTATGTGGAAGTTTTAAAAATTTCATTTCTGGTGTGTGTGTGTATAGTGTGTGTGATGTGTGCACGCACACGGGCTGGGGAGCCGGAGGAGGAGGCCACACCAGAAGCTCATCGTTTTCCCTTAGGCTCGCTGACCAGTGAGCTCCAGCAATCCTCGTGTGGTTACAGACATGCCTGGCCACGCCTGGCCTTTACTGGGGTGCTGGGGATCGAACTCAGATCTTCATGCTTGTGCACTCTGATCCTCTGATCCATCTCCCCAGTCCCTTTCTGGGTTCCCCCATACTAGTAATAGTACGGAGCTCAATTGACGGGAGTTTAGAACCATCCTCACCTGGGAATCTCAGATGACAAGGGTCCTGGATTTGTCCCACGCTGCAGAAAGGAGAAACTGAGGCTGTGTCATAACATGTGAGGTGTCAGAGATGGCTTTGGGGTGAAGCTGTCAACCTAGTGTCCTGGTTCAGAAGCTTCACGGCATGGGACAAGCCCAGTCCGGAGAGCTGAAGACCTGTGTTCTAGTCCCTTCTTTGACCTCTCCCAGCTGTGAGACCTGCTCATGGAAGACCTTCAGAGCCTCAGTTTCCTCATTCACAAAATGGAGCTAAAGTTGGCCTTCCCGGGATGTTGTGAAGTTCAAGTGAGAGGAATGCAGAGAACATTTCCTGGGTCAAGGTCTTGCTCTCTGTGGGCTGAGGGCCCAGCTTGAGGCCTGCTCAGCTCCTGAGCCCAGGGCCTGAGGCACAAAGCAGAAGAGGAGATTTGACAGAAACTGACGTGGCTTCCATGTGACTGAAGCCAGCTCTGCAGGTAGGGAACTGCAGTCTTTCTGTACCTGTGGGTACAGATTCGCATATTGGTACTTTGTGCAAGTTAGAAACTCCCAATTTTTTTATGTTGCTTTTTAAATATGTGTTTGTGTGTGTGTGTGTGAGTAGACCAGAGGACAGCCTTAGGTGTCGTTCCTCAAGTAATATCCATCTTTCTTTTTTAAAATTTATTTATTTATTTTGAAGGAGAGAGAGAGAAAGAGAGAGAGAGAGAGAGAGAGAGAGAGAGAGAGAGAGAGAGAGAGAGGGAGAGAGAGAGAGAATGGACATGCCAGGGCCTCCAGCAGCTACAAACGAACTCCAGATACATGCACCACATTGTGCATCTGGCTTTAAGTGGGTACTGGGGAACCTAACCCAGGTCATTAGGCTTTTGAAAGACATTTATTTATTTACTTATTTGCAAACAGATTGAGAGAAGAAAGAGAGAATTAGAGAGAGAAAGAATGGGCACGCCAGGGCCTCCTGACACTGCTAACCAACTCCAGACATATGTGCCACTTGGTGCGTCTGGCTTTCCGTAGGTACCAGGGAATCCAATCCAGGCCATCGGGCTTTACAAGCAAGCCCGTTTAACCACTGAGCCATCTCTCCAGTCCCACAATAGACCTTTGTTGAAACAAGTCATTCATTAGCTTGGAGCTCAGCAATTAACGTAGACTGTCTGGCCAGCAAGACACAGGACTCCTCCGGTCTCTACCTCTCCAGCCCTGGGGTCACAGTGCCCACCACCACACCTGGCACTTTTACATGGGTCCTGAAGCTCAAACTCAGGACCTCGTGCTTGTGAGACAAGCGCCTTTCCCGTGAGCCATCTCCCCAGCCCCTGCATCGCTCTTCCTCTAGGAGGGAGGTGTGTGCCCCCATTTCGCATGCAGAGATGACAGATGAAGCCAGGGCCAGCCTGGTACTCTCGGTGCGCACCCTCCAATGTTGAGGATGGGGTTGTCTGAGTGCCAGGCTACCTCCATCTCTGGACAGTCGGGTCAGGTCACTGAGGGACAAGGCACTCCGAGGAGACAAAAACAAGCCCGACTATTTCCTACTGGGCACTGAACACACACACCAACACCAACTCTTTTTGCTCCATAAATAAATTTCATATTTAAGTAAATATAGACCAACATGGCATTTTTTTCTCTTCTGGAGAAGAAAAGAACATTTATTCATCTCCAGAAAACTCCTTCCCCATTCCCAGCAACTCTGGGAGTCCCCTGGGGTGGCCTGGGAGGAATTTTCCCTTCTTGGATGGTAGCATGTTAAGGACCAGGCACAGAGAAGCAGTGTTGGCTTCTTAAGCCCAGGCCAGGCTCCCAGCCACGTGCTCCTGAAGGTCCCTGTTACAAACCCACCCTGGATTTCCCACGGAAGCAATACAGCGGGTGGGTTTTGGGTTCCTGGGTCAGACCATTGTGAAGGCAAAAGGGTGTTGGAGTCTGCTTTGTCCTAGCTGTGTGACCCCGCAGAGGTGACTCAACTTTTAGCACCTCTCTTCCATGGCTGGTGGTCTGGAAGATGCTCAGAGGGTCCCTGGCACATCTGTTCATCTAAGACAAGGTTTAAATTTTTTTTAATTCATTGCCAGGCATGGCAGCGCACGCCTTTAACCCAGCACTCAGGAGGCAGAGGTAGGAGGATCGCCATGAGTTTGAGGCCACCCTGAGACTACATAGTGTATTCTAGGTCATCCTGGGCTAGAGTGAAGACCCTACCTTGAAAAACAACAAAAAATATTTATTTACTGCAATGAGAGAGAGAAAGAGAGAGAGAGAGAGAGAGAGAGAGAGAGAGAGAGAGAGAGAGAATATGGGCATGCCAGGGCCTCCAGCTGCTGCAAGTGAACTCCAGATGCATGGGCCACTTTTAAAGCATCTAGCTTTACGTAGGCACTCAGGAATCTAACCCAGGTCAGGCTTTGCAGGCAAGTGCTTTAACTGCTGAGCCATGTCTCCAGCCCAGGATGACTTTTTAAAGGATACCCATCTAGCAAACGGCCTGGGAAGTGGAGACCGTCTCCCTTCAGGGAAGAGGGCAGAGCTTCCTGCTTTATAGGATAATGAAGACAGAGCCAGGATGGACCAAGTTTGCTAGACGCTTTGAGAGGTTTGGAACTTTCCTGAGTGTGCGGCCACTCGGTTGGAGCATGAGCCCACTGTGGGCATGGCCACCTCGGGCCACCTCCTAATCCCCCATCACACAGGAGGCTGAGGGGAGCCTGACCTCATGCCCGAGGTGCTTGGAGAATGAAATCCCATGTCCTGGGTCAGGATAAACACAGGAAGAGTTCTTGCTGCTGTCGGGGACAGGGCTCTCTGTCAGGCTTGGTGTTTTACTCTGTGTGCTGCACCCCTGGCCAGCTGGAGGCCTCCCCACCCACCCAGAGAGCAACAATACCAGGAGGGATGGGGCAGGCACAGGTGGCCATGTGGTCCCCAAGGAGCTGGCAGGGGTGGGGGATTTTCCACTCTTATTTGATCTGTGTGACTTGGGCAAGTAGCTTAACTTCTCTGTGACTCAGTTTCCTATCTGCACAGTGGGAATGATGACACTCCCCAGAGATTAGTGAGCATTGAGTTACAGTCTCATGCCCTTCCGTGTTAGTTATGACTGTCAGGCCTAACGGCTGTGCTTTAATTTGGGATTTATTTATTAAATATTTTATTTATTTATGTGCATGCAGAGAGAAACTGAGAGAGAATGGGAATGCCAGGGCCTCTAGCCATTGCCAACGAACTCCAGATGCCTCTGGCTTTATGTGGGTACTGGGGAATTGAACTCGGGCCGTTAGGCTCTTTAGGCAAGTGCCTTAACTGCTGAGCCATCTCTCCAGCCCCCTGCTTGTTTTGTAAATCGAGTAAGGCTCCATGTAAGATGGCCCTGGAGGTAAGCTAACAGTGGCTGGTGCCTTGGCACTTTGATGGAAAGTTCGTGACGAGGAGACGTGGGGTGCGAGGGGGACCTCCCTCAGACAGGGGCCTGGACCTGTCTGTGAAGCGGGGTCTCTGCAGGAGGAGGGTTTGGACAAGAATTTCTTTTCATGTCTCCCCTGTTTTCTTTTCATTCTCGTTTCTTCTTCCATGCCTTCCTATCCCTCCCTTCCCCTTCCCCTTCCTTTGTTTTCTTTTCAGTAAGAACAAAGGAGCTGTTTTCATATCAGACACCACAGACATGAAGCCTG
Source organism: Zapus hudsonius (assembly GCA_004024765.1). Classification (NCBI taxonomy): domain Eukaryota; kingdom Metazoa; phylum Chordata; class Mammalia; order Rodentia; family Dipodidae; genus Zapus; species Zapus hudsonius. The sequence continues at coordinate 183 of PVHP010051233.1, read as the reverse complement.
CTGGTCTCTGCCCCTAGCCTCACCCAAGGGTCACGAGGGCCCATGATGTATGTGAGCCCCCGCTGCAGAGCTCCATAGGGTGCGCAGAGGCCAGAGGAAGCTGCCAGGGGCTTCTGGAAGGAGGATCCCATGCTGGGGCCCCCGGGGCTCAGAGATTTCTCCTACTCTTGAATCCTGGTCTGG
>PVHP010051232.1:0-11510 GCA_004024765.1 Zapus hudsonius | reverse complement strand
TGCTTGCTTTATAAGAATGAAGACCTGAGTTTGGATCCCTAGAACCCATGTAGCTGCTGGGCATGGAAGCATGCAGCTGTAATCCCAGCACATGGGAAGGTTGGACAGGGAGATCCCCAGAGCAAGCCAGCTAGCTAGGCTAGGTGTATCTGTGAGCTTTGGGTTTGGTGATAGACCTTGTCTCAAAAATAAAGTAGAGAGATGACTCAGAGGTTAAGACACTTGCTGAAAGTCTAACGACTCTGGTTTGATTCCCCAGTACCCCTATAAAGCCAGATACACAAATTGGTGCATGCATCTGAAGTTCATTTGCAGCCTCTAAAGGCCCAGGTATGTCCATGTATTCTCTCCCTCTCCCTCTCTCTCTCTCTCTCTCTTTTTCTCTCTCTCTGGTTGCAAGTGAATAAATTAATTAAATTTTAAAAATGAGGTGGAGAGCAATTGAAGAAAAGATCTGGTGTTGATGCCCTCTGGCTCCCAACACACATGTGCACCTGCACACACATGTGCCCACACATGTATGAACATGCTTGTATGCACACAAACAAAAGGCTGTGAAGTAGTTGCTGATTTACACTGATGTTATGGGTTATACCAGCAGCAATGATAGCTACTTAAGCATCTGTTATGCTCCAGGCTCCATGTTCACCTTAATATATTTAATTTCATTTAATCGTCTTGACAGAGAGAGGTTGGCTCCACTTCATCCCCAGGTTATAGATAGGGAAATGAAGACCTTAGCATCTTTCTTAATTATTTTATTTATTTATCATTTATTTGGAGAGGAAGAGAGAGAGAGAGAATGGACATGCTAGGGCCTCTGGCCACAGCAAACAAACTCCAGACACATGTGCATCTGGCTTTTCGTGGGTACTGGGGACTCAAACCTGGGTTCTTAGGCTTTGCAGGCAAGAGCCTTAACCACTGAGCTATCTCTCCAGCCCTCAGCATCTAAAAGTTACTAAATTAGTGAATGGTTCAGTAAGACCAAGATAGGAATCTGTCTGCTTACAAAGTCCATGTTCTTGATCCAGGCCATCTGTCTCCCACTACCCAACAATGGGCTGCGTTGTTAGGTGAAACCAGTTAGCTATTAAATCATAAGGGCAGCCTGAAGCCCATCCTCTTTAGAACTAAAAGGGCATACATCTAAATGTTCAAACTTGCTATCTCTGGGTGGTTAATGGTGGAAGATTTTTGCATGTGTTAATGATTTTTGTAATTAGAGTTAAACAAAAGCAATAAAAAAGTCTCCATGTGTTTTTCTTTCCTACTCAGCCTCTCTCTCTTCCCCTGTGGCCTCGAAACCAGCTCTGGGGTTCTCCATGAATATAAAGCTAGCATGGCCTCTTTCCCCCCTTGGCCTCCTGGCTTCGCAATTTCAGCACAATTCTCTAGACTGCTTCAAATTTTGTCAGTTCTATGGATGCTGAGTTAGTTGCATCGAGTTCATTTGTAGGAACAGGAATATTGTTTCTTAGCTGGAGGCTTGAAGAATACATTTGCAAAAGAGCCAGGTCCCAGAGTGTGTCATTATGGTAGAGACATAGTAATGGCTGCAGTAACCTGGAGCCAGGGTCAGGAGCTTCTGGTGATCAAGCAAGGACCTGATGGGCTCAGTGAGAGCTGGACTTGGAGAATAAATGGGGATCAGGGAGACTCTGTCACCAGCTCCGAGCCCTGGAATCATTCCTCCTGCAACAGCCTGTCGGGAAGTGATCTGTGTGTGTCTTGTGTCTGAAGGGAATTTCAGTGGGATCTGACCCTGGACTCTGCTATACGGGCATGCATTTATTCACAAAGGCAATATTTATGGAGCACTGACTCTGAGTAATGTAATAAGCGCTGAGAATTCATCTGTGTGGATAAAGACCCAGCCCTGCCTTGGTGGAGCTCACACAGTGAGATCTGTGGGGAGACACACACATGTAACAGCAGGTGGAGATGCAAGATGCTGGGGAGACGTGTGACAGAGTTGAGCCTGCAAATTTGGAAGAAGCGTCCCCAAGAAGTCGTATTCACGCTAGAGAGGAAGGATGCTGTTGTAGTCAACAGCTTATAGAAGGAAAGGGTTTATGTTGACTTACAGATTCCAGGAGGAGCTCCATGATGGCAGGGAAAACAATGGCATGAGCAGAGGCTGGACATCACCTCTTGGCCAACATCAGGTGGACAACAGCAACAGGAGAGTGTGCCACACACTGGCAAGGGGAAGCTGGCTCTAACACCTAGAAGCCCGCCCCCAACAACACACCTCCTCCAGGAATCTCTAATTCCCAAATCACCATCAGCTGGGGATCAAGCATTCAGAACACATAAGTTCTTGTGGGTCTACCTGAAACAAGCCACCACGGGTGCCTAGAAGTGAACCTAGCAAAAAGCAAGGAAAACCGTGCTGAAGGTTAAGAGGGGGTGTGTGTGAGGAGACCCAGAAGTGTGGGCAGGACAGACATCTGACTGACAAAATGCCTCATGCATAAGTCCAAAATACCACTCTAAGCTTGCAAATTATTCAAGGGGCAATATGAAGGGAGCTGTTTAAAGATTTTACTAGGAAAAGAAAACCTTTTGTGTTTAAAACTATTTTTTCCCCTTTGCAATGAAGACAGACTGGCCTAAAATTTACAGTCGTCTTATTTCAGCTTCCCAAATGCTGGGATTACATATGTGTACTGCTATGCCTGACTATTTGAAAAATGTATTGGAAACTTTAATATATGAGCATACTGTAACTTGGTAATGTTCCATCACCTCTTTGGTTCCCTCTCTTCCCGCCCTCTTTCCCCTGAGGGCCCTCCTCTTTCTGGCTTGTTCTTCTTCTGTTTGACTATCTCCTTCCTTCTGTCTTTCAGAAACCAACTGGTGCATTTTTGACCCCACAGTGATTACAGATACCTCTACAAGACCCACACTGTTCTGAACCCATAAACATTTTGATTTTTTTGAATGAGAGAGGAGTCTAAAGACTCCAGACAAAGAAATGATGAGGAGTGGAAAGGTTGGCTCAGACTTAATCAGTACACACTGAACACATGTGTGGAACACTCAGACCATGTCCCATAAACATGCACAGTGATTACACGGTGCTCAGAAGTTAAGAAGCAAGGTTTGATTTTTAGTGACCCCCACCAAGCAAAGGTGGTCAGAACTGAGAAGGGAGTTGTTGCTTCTCTTTGGAACAGAGGATGCTTTGGCTAATGCATATAATTTTTATTTATTTATTTATTTATTTATTTGAGAGAGAGAAAGACAGAGAGAGAGAGAGAGAGAGAGGTATAATGTGCACACCAGGGCCTTTTGCCACTGAAAATGAACTCAAGATGCATGTGCCACTTTGTGCATCTGGCTTTATGTGGGCACTGAGGAATCGAACCCAGTCTGTAAGGCTTTGCAAGCAAGTGCCCTTAACCACTGAGCCATGTCTCCATCCCTTTCAGTAAGTATTTATGTATCATCTACAATATAATGGACATAGTTCTGTATGTTGGGGAAATAGCAAACAACGGGGAATCTCCAACTGCGTGGAGCTGCAACTCCTAGGAGGGAGACAGGCAACCAACACCAGGGTCCTTAATTAGATCATGTAAGAATGGGTGAATATCAGGAGTCCGGAAGCAAGGTAAAGGGGTGAGGAGTGCAGAAATCCTAGGGGTTTGGACAAGAAGCACTTCAGAAGTCAGCATTTGAGCAGGGAACAGAAGGATGCAAGGAAGGAAACCCACCTGCAATTCACCAGGGCTTAACCATATCGTCTCTCCTCCACGAACTTGGGAAGAGTGGTTCTGCAGGCTGGTTCCTCAGATCATTCCGACCATGACCTTGGTCATTTGACCTTGGATGCTTTTGCCTTTCCAGATGTAGCTGGCTACACACACACACACACACACACACACACACACACACACACACACACACGCTCCAACCCAGCCCATTTTCAACATCATCTCCCCATTTGCTCACCGCATGTGATTATTGACCTGTTCATTTAAAAACTGAGCTGAGCCTGATCAAACCCAGAGCAGAACCAGCACCATTGCCCAAGCATAATGCTGAAATGCCTTGTGGAGATGGTAATCTCCTGGCTGGGTAACAGGCTTCTATTAGGAAAGCCTACTCATTAATCAAGAGCCTTCTGATAAAGTCTGTTGCAGCCAGAGTGCTGTGTTCTTTCTTTCTTTCTGCAGATATAAAACAGTATCGTCTTTATCGATCTCTACCACTATTATTATCAGCATGTACCCTTTCAGTTATTCCTATACCTCCTCTTTATACACTCTGTCCTGTGGCCTTGAATTCAGAGTGGATGTATGTGTGTAAAAGTTTGATTTCTTTGGGATTAAATCATTGCTTTGATCTGATCATAGAGGCTGGGTGACCTTGGACAAGTCACTTCATTTCTCTGAGCCTCGATGTCTCTAGCTATAAAATGGTTTGACCTTGAAATGTCCTCTACTGGTTCATGTTTTGTTCCCTAGTGGTGGTACTGTTTGGGGAGGCTATGGAGCCTTTAGAAAGTGGGGGGGTCTTACTGGTAGAAGTAGGATTAGGGGCTTGCCTATGGAGGTTAGCCATGGTGCCTTAAGTCTGCATCCAATCTTCCAGGGTATTAACAGCCTCTGTTGTGTATGCTCCCGGCCTCTGTGAACTCCCCTTGTCTTCAACACCACATGGGGACCGAAATCCTCTAAAACATGAGCAGAGGGCTGGAGAGATGGCTCAGCAATGAAGGTGCTCAATTTCAAAGCTTAACTGCCTGGGTTTGATTCACCAATACCTCTATTGAATATGATGTACAAAGTGATGCATGTATCTGGAGTTCATTTGCAGTGGCTAGAAGTCCTGGCATACCCATTCTCTCTCTCTCTCCCTCTCTCTCTCTCTCCTTGCAAATAGAGAAATAATATAAAGTAAATAAATTTTAAATAAAGTTTTTTTTAAAAAACATGAGCAGAAATCTTTCTTCCCTTACGTTGTTTATCTAGTATTTTGGTCATAGTAACATAAAAGGTAACTGATACAAAAGCTGGGTGTGGTGCACACCTGTAACCCCAGCACTTAGAAGGCTGAGTGTTGCAGTCAGCTTTCTAGTTGCTGCGCAGAAGAACCCAAACAAAAGCGGCTTGTAGAGGAATGGGTTTATTTGGCTTACGGACTCAAGGGGAGACTCCATTCTGGCAGGGAAAACGATGGCAAGAGCAGAGGGCTGGACATCACCTCTGCCACAGCACTGCAAACAGCGGCAGGAAGGTGCCAAACACTGGCTAGGGGAAGCTGGCTTATAATCCCAAAAGCCCACCCCTAACAACACAGCTTCATCAAGGTTGTAAAACCCAAACTGCCATCAGCTGATGATCGATCTATCAGAACACATTCAATTGTTTGTGGGGGACACCTGGATCAAACCATGACACTGAGGTATGAAGACCATTGTCAGTTCAAGGTCAGCCTTGGCTACAGAGTGAGTTCCAGGTTAGCCTGGGCTAGAGTGAGGAAGGAAATGGGGATACCAGCATAATATTTGCTCATACAATGTATCTAATTTTGGATAATAAAGATGTCAATTAAAAAATAGTTACTAATGTAACAGTCATTCTTACTTCCCTGGATAGTTGACAGGATTAAGTTTTTAGATGGTGAACTTGACACTTTTTGGAAAAGATTTTTTAAAAAAACCTGTAATTCATAAGAATAGCTTTGAGAGGCTTTGAGAATTCTGGTGCATGCTTCTGATGCAGTTGGATAGGGACGTTTCTTCCCAGGGGATTTTGCACAAAGGATTCCCGAGGAGACACTTGGGACAGCGTTACTCTGTCCTGTCTTTCCGATCATTTTTCCTTCTTTTTTCTCAGCTTGGATGCTGTGGTGTTCACCCAACTTTGCTTCCACATTGCTCTCAAATGCCTTCCCTTCTGTAATGCTTTGACAAATTCCCTGGGGTGGTGGTGGGGATTATCTTTCCTATGACTGTCCACACAGGAATCATCTGTATCACACAGTCTATTCATAGGTTATAGACTAGATATTACAAACTAATGCTACCTGTTAGTATCATGAGATGTAGTCCAACCTGTGTTACTGGTAACACATTGCTTGGGAGGCGGTCTTCTCATCTGGAGTTTTCAGTTTTTAGTAGTGACCTATTCTCCTGACTTGTACACCTGTCACTTTGGTAGGAACTGGATTAATGTCTTTGGGAATCTTGCCATATACTCATCTCTCCTGGCTAATATCTTTGGGATTTGATTTTGTGTGTGTGTGTGTGTGTGTGTGTGTGTGTGTGTGTGTGTGTGTGTGTAGGTAGGTAGATATAGGTAGGTAGGTTCTGGCTCTATCATAGGCTGACCTGGAAGTCACTTTGTAGTCTCAGGGTGGCCTCAAGGTGATCCTCCTGCCTCTGCCTTCTTAGTGTTGAGATTAAAGGTGTGAGCCACCACACCCAGACTTCGATTGTGTCAAAAAAATAAAAATTAGTAGGCTGGGCATGCTGGTGCATATCTTTAATCCCAGCACTCAGGAGGCAGAGGTAGAAGGATCACCGAGAGTTCAAGGCCACCCTGAAACTACAAAGTGAATTCCAGATCAGCCTAGGCTAGAGCAAGACCCTACCTCAAAAAACCAATACTACTACTACTACTACTACTACTACTACTAATAATAATAATAATAATAATAATTAGTATACCAAAGAGGAAGCATTGTGAATTGTTCCATGAAATCACAATATACAATTTTCCATTCATTCCTTCTTTCTTTTATTCACTTATCCATCCATTAATAAGAATTTAATTAGCCAGGTTTGGTGATACACACCTTTAATCCCAGCACTCGGGAGGCAGAGGTAGAAGGATCACCATGAGTTCAAGGTCACTCTGAGACTACATAGTGAATTCCAGGTCAACCTGGGCTAGAGTGAGAAAACCCCAAAAATATATATAATTAATTTAATAAGAATTTAACACCCATTCATTTGACTGGGAATGTGCCCAAGTAAGCCTGACCCCTGTAGGGACTCAAAGAATGTTGGTGAATTGATATTCCATAAGCCAATATCACCTCTTACTTTGAGAATCTCTCTTGACTTCACTAGACAGTGGCTGTGGGAGTGACATTCTGTCATCTGCTGATGACACAGCAACAAGCTCTGGTCATTAGAACACTATTTTATTCAATGTATCAGGTGATTTGTGGAGACCAAAAACATTGACATACCAAAAACTGGAAGAAAAGCAATGCAGATTTTAACATTTGCAATAAAACTTCCATCAATCATACGGCCAAGACTCAAAGCAACTGAACTAATATCTGAGCTGTAAAATTGCATTTTCTCCAACTTCCCTGTCAGTGGTGTGTGTGTGTGTGTGTGTGTGTGTGTGTGTGTGTGTGTGTGTATCAAGTCACCAGCAGATACAAACACCCAAAGATAAGGGGAAAGGAAACATCAAATCAGAAACAGAAACATGCTGTTAACATGCCTCAGGTTTGCTAGTTACCTTTAAACCTGTTTTGGGTACCAGATACATATTGAATGTGAATGCATTCCTCATCCCCCTAGGAATGTTTCCCAGCCGATCATCAGGACCCAAGGATGGAACAGAAATGACATCACTGATGATGTCATAATTAGTCACCATCAGCCACAACCATCATCATCATAGCAAACACTCGACCTAGTGGTCCCGTGGCCCAATGACTCTGTATGCTGTTTTTCTTGGTATTTCATGGTATTTCACCTGTCAGGTATGCTGTGTTTTCATTCTTTGTAACCTCTGCTGACAGGGGAGGTGCTATTATTTGGCCCATATTAGAGCTGAAGGAACTGAGACACAGAGGCTGAATGACAGCCTCAAACAAATGTCAGGGCTGAGGTTTGATCTCCCTTCTATTCTTGGGTAACTAAAACAGGTGGGTTTCCAATTAGATGACCTACTCACCAGAAAAACCAAAGCCTGCATTAATAAGGCTCCATTCATTTGTAACCAACTGAGTTAGTAAGACAAAGGTGGCTGGTTGTTGACCTTGAGATTTTAGTTTGAACCCAACAGGTGATCTGCTCCCAGGTGGGCTTGAATCAGAAGCCAACATTCCCCTGAGTTCTGAGAACCAGCCAACACGGATAGGAACATGACATCCCAAACCACTGTCGCTTTTTATAGTGCAACCGGGAACCAACAGGACTGGTGCATTCATGACTCTACACTGAGGAGGATCCTCAGGGGACTTGGAGAGGATAAAAAGGATAACCTGGGGCTGGAGAGATGGCTCAGCAGTTAAGGCTCTTGCCTGCAAAGCCTAACGACCTGGATTTGATTCCCCAGTGCCCACATCAAGCCAGATGCACAAAGTAATGCATGCATTTGGAGTTTGTCTGCAGTGGCTGAAGGACCTGTCATGCCCATTCTCTTTCTCTCCTCTCTCTCTTTTCTCTCTATCCCTCTCTGCTTGCAAATAAATGAAGTAAAATTTCAAGAAGAAGTTAACCTTATGGGAATATGATTAATTTACATTATATTCATATATTAATGTTCTCAATAAAAATTATATATATATATATAATGACTTTCAACAAATCTAAAATAAATAACTAACTATATACCTACATCATTCTGTATACATAAAGCAAGCAGGGAAGGGTTTGATTTGCAACAGTCAGGAACCATTCAGAACAGCTTTTGAATTTTCTCCTTTATTTTCCACTCCAGGTACCATGAAGGAATAATCAGACATCACCTCACACTCTTTGCTTTTGGGGTCCTCTCCCTTCATTAATCATGAAGGTCAGCCTTCCTGGGGAGGGAGAAGCAAAATAGTGAGCTGCTTATGATAGACGAGCTTAGCCTGGACAAATCCTGTCCCACCCTATTTTGCAAGACTTAGACGGGGAATGTTTCCTGAGCATGACTGAACACAGTTACTTCTGCTTTTGATCGGTTTTCATATTAATCAAAATCTCCTCTCATCCTGCATATTATTGTCACCTTGAAAAGAAACAAGTGCAGCAGTTGGCAGGTGCCTGGAGGGGAACAATAGAACCCCTATGTATCATGTTCAAGTGGCAGAGAGAGAGAGAGAGAGAGAGAGAGAGAGAGAGAGAGAGAGAGAGATCATCTCTCCTTTTGGCCCTTGAGAAACAGCACTGTGGTCTCTTCCAAAGATCGCTTCAGTCTGAGTTCTCTCTGACCTCAGCTGTGTTTTCTCACAAGCCTGTCATGGGAATGAAGTAGAGGTTGTTAGTAAGAGAGCCTCACTTACATGTCTGGAAGTATGGTAGTTTGAATGCAAATGGATGTTGCCCATAGCCTGAGGCATTTTTGATTAATACCTGTGTGTGTGTGTGTGTGTGTGTGTGTGTGTGTGTGTGTAGTGTGTGTGATATGTATGTGAGTACACCTGTGTGAGCAGGTGTGTGTGCATGCATGTGGAGGCCAGTGGTTGATGTCAAGTGTCCTCAGTCCCTCTCCACTTTAGTTTTTGAGATGAGGTTTTTCACTGAACCTAGTGAGCTCCAAGGATTCCCTGTCTCTGTCTCCCCAGTGCTGGGATTACAGACAGGCACCACCACATCAGTTAAAACATGGGTGCTGGGGATCAGAACTCAGGTCCTTGTATTTATGTGGCAAGCATGTAGCCCACTGAGCCATCTCTGATCTGACTGTATTTTTGCAATTGATCTACCACAGACCTTAAGACATCCAAAGGTTTCTGTGAGGTATAAAAGCTGTGTGTAACTGACTCCATAAATCGACCTGTCGATTACATTTCTGAAAGGCATTAGAGATACCCCCTTCTGGAATGATAGAGCTCACCCTCTTTCCGAATCCCCCTGTTGCCTTCACAATGCTACCGTGTTGCCCAACCCTAGATCCCCAGACATCTCTAGTTTGTGCTGAACACAGTCAATGGGACAATTCATCCAGATGGACAGAGAAAGCCAAGGGTGTGTAGGCAGTGGTAGAGAGGTGAGCCCAGATCCTCACCTTTCTTCTGGCTCTGCCAGCTCATTGCCCCGACACTCCACAGACAGAGAGACAGAGGAGTCTCAGTCTTTCCAGAGGCCTCCGCCCATCACCACCAGGTATTTAGTATGGGAACATTTTAATCACATTTGTTTTGCCCATGTTTTGTTCTAACGACAAATCATTTTTAATGGGAGGCTAGGGGGTGGGGGGGAAAGATGCTGCAAATCTTGGCTGACATTTTTATCACCAGCCTCAGATCTTTGGTCTCAGGGCTGCATTTGCTGTCAACTGCAAATCATCCCAATTGAATGAGCTCCATGGGAAATGAAAAGAGGGACCAATCCCAGCTTCTCCAGAGGGACCCGTGTGGCTCTCTGCCTCTCTGTCTACAGTCCCTTCCACAAGGATTTAGGGACAACTGCTACATTCCAAATGTTGTTATATTATCTTCTCCCCTGTTGGCCTATGGAAACTGATGCTCTGAGGTCTCCAGGGATCTGTTCTAGGTCATCCTCTAGGGGGTAAGTCATGGGAGCAGAGTTGACACTTTGTCCTTATACACAGCACCATGCTGTCCTCTTTCCGGATCGCATGACATGTGTCCAATCTCATGATGGTCCTGATTCTCCCTGGAGGAGTCATTGTCATAGAGCATGTTTGCCTACATATGCAAAAGCTCACCGGAGCATGGACAAATGTACCATTCGAGGTCTCGTGTCTGAGTCCTGGTCAAGGGTGCTGAGATTCTTGGTGACATGTTCAGGTTTCCCCAGTTGTAACATAGACCCCCTGATCCCTTAGCTTTCTGTAAACACGGCAGAACCTTACAGTCTCTGCTTCTGACTAAGTAAGCCCTTCCCTGGATCATCTTTGTGGGGAAAAAAGCAGTCGGTGTTAGAACTTCAAAGACCTGGGATTTGTTTGTTTGTTTGTTTGTTTGTTTATTTATTTATTTATTTAGTGTGTGTATGTGAGCATATGTATGCCATGTGCATATGGAGGTCAGAAAACCACTTTGGGGTTGGTCCTCGCTTGTCCACCTCATTTGAGACAGGTAAGTTTTCGCTCTGCTGTTTTTTGTTGTTACAGTCCCCATGAGCTTCCAGGAATGTCTCCTGTTCCCGCCTCTCATCTCCCAGTCAGCATCAGAGTGCTGGGATCACAGAAACCCACCACGGCTTCTTCCCTCTTATGTGGGTGTTGGAGACTCAAACTCGAGTACTCACCCCACCATTATCAGTCAGTGCTTTATCTCCTAAGCCCTCTGCCCCAGCCCCGATTCCTTAAAAATTTTTTTGTATGTATACTTGTGTGTATGCATGCCATAGTGTGCATGTGGAGGTGACAGGACAGCATTGGGGTGCTGCTTCTCTCCTTACACCTTGTTTGAGACAGGAACTCTCTTGTTAATATTTATTTATTTAATTAATTGTTGCAAGGAAGATTAAAGCAGCTGACCTGTGAGCTGCTGGATTCTCCTGGCTCTACTTTCCATGGCTGTCGGTGCATTGGAAGGATACACTTGTACAACACTTTGTGTCCTGCTTTACATGG
>PVHP010051231.1:0-11523 GCA_004024765.1 Zapus hudsonius | reverse complement strand
CCACACATGCCTGTAACCTTAGCACTGGGGAGGGGGCAGAGATAGGAGTATCCCTGGGGCTACTTGCTCAGTCAATCTAACCTGAAAAAAATAAGCTTCAGTTTCAATGAGAGACCCTATCTCAAAGAAATAAAACATAAACAGATAGAGGGAAACACCTGACACTCCTCTGTCTCTGGTCTCCTCACACTTGTGCTCATTGGGGTGCATTTGTATATACCATTCACAGATACGCACATACACGCAATGATCTTATTGGTACATTAATATATTGGCATGATGCATGTAACCATGAGATATTTTTTAAAATGCTTAAAATTTCAAGCCTCCTTTAAAAGACACTCATATTTTGGTATCTTCGCATCTATCACTATAATCCTAGTAATTGCATTCTGTCACCCATAGAGCTGACAGAAAACAAATGCTTGTTGAATGATAAAAGTTAAGGTAACTATGAATTAACATCTTCAAAATATCATTCCTCATGTTCATAGATCGTCATGACAACCCTACATCAATATTTAGGGCTGTTTCTAAGGAAAGTAGACAGCTCTTGGGGTCCAGCAATCTGCTGTTTTCTTTTTTTCTTTCATTTGTTCATTCTTTCTTTCTTTCATTTCTTTCTTTCCTCCTCCCTCCCCCTTTCCCTCCCTCCCTTCCTTCCATTCTCCCATCTTTCCTTCCTTTCTTTTTTAAAATTTAATTTTCTTGAGTGTATTTATGTATGTGTGTGTGTGTGTACACACGCATGTGTGGTATATTTAGTGTGGTATGTGGTATATGCACATGTATGTGTCCTTATGTCTGCCCATACACTCACCTGTAATGAGAAGGCTGCTTGCCTGCGGTGGCCAGGGTGGACTGTCAGGTGTCCTGTTCCATTTCCCTTTCAGCTTCTCTTGTTTTGAGCCACAGTCTCTGCACTCCTTCTGGAACTTGCTGGGTTCCACAGATTCTTGGGTGTCTGTTCCCTGTGGACTGGAGTGACCAGTGTGCATGCCAAGTCCAGGTGTTGTTACGTGGATGGAGAGATTTGACGTCAGGCAGTCTCAGGCCCCCACAGCCCTTAGGCTTGCACAGGAAGCACCCTTAGTGGCACGACCACCTCTCCAGCCCCTTGCTGGAGATATCTTGACATTTTCTTTACCTATTCTTTCATGTGTGAAAGGCAGTTGAACTACGCAGGCACTGGTGGAGGAGCATTTATCCACTACTTTATTGTCCACAGTCCTTCCTGTCGCTCTTCTCCACTGAGACTTAGCTCTGCACATAGCTGCATCTCTGAGGCTCTTCTCCTTTACTGTCCTTAAGCCAATCTCTGCTGCATTCCTTAGGGAAGATTCACAAGAACAAAGTCCCTGAGACTTTCATGTTCAAAACTTTTCACCTGTGCATGAATATACTTAAGAGACATTTCTCTTTGACTTACATTAACTTTCACTCTTTTCTTAAATATGCTACTTTTTTCTGCTGACATAGCTTTTCAGTTGGAAAGTGTTACGATAATCCAATTTGTTTTATTTTTCTTGTAAGTCACTATAGCTTTTTACTTGAATGCAAAATGGAAATTTCCTTCTTGTTCAATAATAATTTTCACCTTGATTTTTTAACATATTTATTGTCAAGAGTTAGATACATTGAATGAGGGCAAATCTTGTGGTAAATCAATCATCTTAGTATGAGTTTTGGTGATATTTCTTGTTGTTCTGACAAAGTGCCTGAAGAAACCTTAAGCTTTCTTTTGGCTCATGGTTTTAGTGAATGTAGTCCATCAAAACAGGGAAAGCATGAAGGCAGGAGGAATTCAAGGCACCGGCTGTATTATATCCAAAGTCAAATAGCAGGGAAAGGTAAATTCTAGTGTTCATCTCACTTGTTTTCTTTTATATTCAGTTTGGAATAGCAGGCCATGCAGTGCTATCTACAGTTTGGGTGGGTCACCCCGTATTCATTTAAACAGGTTTGGGAACACCCTTACAGACATGCCCAAAAAGTGTCTGCTAGGTAACTGATTCTACCCATCCTAAATTATAAATGAAGACTAACAATCAGCCTATGTGATTTTTTTTAAAACCAGGCCCAGATTTTCTTTTCTTTTTTTCTTTATTGTCCATAATGAGTTACATTGTTTAGTGGGCCAACCATGAGTTGTTATCCCCAATTCCTCATTGCCCCCCCCCTTCCCCATCCCCAGTCAGCTGGATATCCTCCTCCGTGGGCCCTCTGTATCAGTCTTTGTCGTAGGGGACCATGGATAGCCCAGTCTTCAGCCATGTTCTCATGACCCAGGTGTGTTGTTACTGAGGTTGCCAAGTCTCTGACATTCTCCTCCACCACGGCTCTCACAATCTTTCCGCCCCTCTTCCGCTTCGGTCAAGGCTCTTGAATGCCCTCCCCAGGCCTGAAGCAAAACCCTGTTGCTGCAGAAACCACAGAATACCATCGTTCAGCATGGAGAGACTCTTCGAGGCCTGGAATGGTAACCAGCCCCCAGATGGCAGTTACTTCAGTGCTGGAAGACACTACACAAGCTGCCAGGGGAAGCTGAACAATGACAGCTGGTGTAAACAGACCACTGGCATGAAACACAGTCTGAGGCCATGAGTAGGCTGACCCGGCCCAGATTTTCATGCCTTCAATCTCAACAGTTTTCCCCCTTCACCTCTTCACCAGTCTAGCTAGCCACAGGCATCAGGATTCACCGGGATCCACTTCCCACTGGAAAAGGCAAGCTGGAAATACAGATGTTCTCACCACTTTGGGTCCAGCTTTACATAGGCTTTGGGGAGTCCAACTCAGGCCGGCAAGCTACTAAGCAAGCAGCTTTGAGTGCTAAGCCATGGCTCCAGCCCCTTTGGGATATTTTGTTTATTTGCAGAGGATGTTGTATTGTTTCCAAACCAGGGTTTCATATTGAAGAGGCTAGTTTTGAACTACCTATGTACATTAGGTTGACCTTGCATTCTTTATCCTCCTGTTCTGCATCCATCATGAGTGCTAAGATTACATACTATGACTCATTTCAACACTTATGTGTAGTGCTTTTAAAACCCTCAAAACTTCTAGTCCCATTAATTTCTAGAAAAAGTTACAAGATTTTTTCTAGCTGTTTTATAATAAACTAAAAATCATTATTAGTAAATTCAATATAACTATCAAATAGTAAGTTTGGGTCTCTTTTACAGCTTATGATGAAAAGTTTACAGTAATTTTATACAAACACGACAAAGACAGAGCAAGAGAGAGAGAATGTCAGAGAGAGAGAAAGAGAGAGAAGGAGGGAGAGGGAGAGAGAGAACATGAAAATGAGAGTCAAACATGAAGCATAAAATGCAAAATGTTTGTATTATGTTGAAATTACTAGTTCAAGAGAGAACCTGAAATCCAAGGGTAAACCCCCCACTAACCAGGGATCTACAGAGAGGCTATACCCATGAGAATATCAACAAATTAACAATGTTTGTTTAATTTAACCTATACTGATCTCACTCTTTGTAGGAGATTCTGTTTGTGTGTTTCAGAAGCCAGCAAGACTGTGGACAACCCAATCCCACCAACAGGACCTGAGATGTTGCCTGTCACCCAGGCAGGAGATGAACCACCCCTAACTTATGGTATGGAGCCCAAATGAAACCTTTGAGAAAGTGGAGAGATGAGCAAGAGAACAACCTCCACAGCAAGTCAGAGAACCTGTGAAAGGATAACTGAGACAGACACTGAGGATATCCAACAAAGTCCAAGGCAGAAATCCAGAGACTTTTAAGATCTCAGCACTAAAGCAGACCTAAAACTCACCCGCCATGACTCAGAAATCTGAGCTGAAGAGGGGCTGGAAAAATTGGAAGAGCCATGGTGGGAGAGAATATCCACAGTCATTGCCCTCTCTCAGCAACAACACACAAAGAACGAAAAAAACTGACTACCTCTTGTACAATCCATAACCATCATGCCATGGATTTGCCCATCAAACTAACTGAGGAGGGCCCCAAGCAGTGTGGGGACCAGGAGGAGGGAAGTGGGTATACCATCACTAGACTTGTTCATAAAATATTTCTAATTATTGACAATAAATATGAAGAGAGTGTAGACATTTGGCTGACAGATATTTTTAAGTCAGATGGTTTCCAATTTAACAGTATAATAAATAAAGAGACGACTTTTCAATAGGATTTAATGTAAATATGGTTCCTTGTGAGTGTGAGGATGAGTCAGAGACTCTTCTCAAATAACAAGGTAACTTCAAGAAATAGGATGCTATGTCACTTGCAAGCAACTAGTGGTTATTATTTTGAACAGAATGAATAGGAAATCATTCTCAAAATCTAACAGCTTTCTCCCTGCTATCACAGGCAGAAAGAATGAAGGTCTGAATAAATACGATTGAATGTACTGCTTAAATGAATGTTGCAAATAATTTAAATGCTCCAGGGCTTTCTTTTACTATTAAAACATCATTGAGATACAGAGCCAATTCAATTATGTCAGTTCAAGCAGTGTGTACGTGAACAATTTAGAATATATATTCTTGTAATACCTCTTTGCACTGTTTGGGAAAATAGCTCAGTGGGATTGTTTTATACTCTTTGGTTTAGATTTGCTCTAAATTGATTAGATAGTCAATTGTTACCTAGATGATTAACACAAAAGCTTAGGTGTTATGCCAGATACTAAATATCAGAAAGTAAGAGAACTATGAAATTATTTCAGCAATCACAATAATTTAATAGCACACACACACATACAAACGACAATGTAATTGTGGGAATATAATTGATATAAAATTTAATGGGAATTTATTACTTTGTACAAAAAATACATTTCTAAGTTTCTCTAAAGAACACTCTTTTGGAAGATTATATGACAGATATTTTATTTAACTAACCTTATATGTAAGGTACTATGACAAAAAAAAGTTATGTCCAAATAAATGACTAATTATTATTATGTTTTCCATGTAAGATTATGATGATTATGAAAATGATTTATTTGTGAACCAAAATGAAGCCAGCCTGCTTATAAGTTTGTTTTTCTCATATATTCTGCTCTGAAAAGTCAGAAGGCTTTAGGATACTCTGAATTCCTGGCAGCCATCTTGGAGGATGTTTTACCACCCCCCCCAAGCCTGGCTTCACTTTGGGTTACTTACAGTGAGGGGTAGCTGAATAAAACCTAATAAAATGTATGCTTAGTCTGTTAGGATGCAAATACTCAGAACAAAATCTTTTGAACAATCAATTGATTTGTTCTATGTGATTGACATGTGTCATACTTTATCTTGATCACGTAATTGTCAATGTATTCTTATCCATAAAAATTTGCATTTATCAATCACTCATGTTACATGTTATTAGTATGTCAATATCAAGAAATTTGCAAGATTTTTAAGTCTGAAAATCTGTATTAGTAACTTCGAGAAGTTTAAACATTTCCCTTTGGTTTCAAAATACAAAATTTAAAATTCATGTTAAATAAAGAAAACAGAAAAATAAAAAAAGGCTTAAGAATAGTTAAAAAATTTTAAGAATAGTTTCAAATTTGGAAAAAAAACAGAAGAAATTAACTCACCTATAGTATACTAAGGATATATATTTAAGATCTACCCTTGAGTATTTAAGCATTTGATGTTGATATAGGATTGGGGATTTCAGGAGAATCTTCCAAACTTACCAGTTTTGGGGTCTTACCCCAATCTCAATTTTGTGTCTTATCCAAATTTTAATAAAAATTGATTAAAATAGAGTCAAGAATGATGAATTATGATTTATTGAATTTATTTGGGAAGAAATTATAAATCATGAAATTGTGGGGTTCATTTAAGGGTAGTTGGATCTAAGAAAAGACTTGGCAGTCACCAGCACATGGAAGGCAGGATCTCAGAGCTTATGTAGAGAGATTTAGAAGAAGCACACACTCATGTGGTAGGCACAGCATAGTTCACAAGGTTTATTTAACACAAGGTGTATTGAGCAAGTAGTGAGCGTCAACTGGCAAGATGGGCCATGAGTAGTAGGGGAAAGAGTCTAAGCCTGTGAATAATTGATCAGTCTGACAACCCCTGATCCCAGCCACCAGTTCCTTCCCTCACTGAGCTGTTGACCTAAGTGACCCATGAGGTTCCAAAAACAAGACAGAATTCTGCCAAAGCCCTTGAATGCACCCCCCAGGCCTGAGCCAAAACCCTGTTGCTGAAGAAACCACAGAATGCCATCGATCAGCATCAAGAGACCCTTCAAGGTCCAGAATGGTAACCAGACTCCAGGTGGTAATTAGTGTAGTGCTCGAAGGCACTGCACAAGCTGCCAGGGAAGCTGATCAATGACAGCTGGAGTAAACAGAGACCACTGGCATGAAACACAGTCTGCGGACATGAATAGGCTGATGATACCTCCTACTGGGAGAGAACAGTGAACCAAGAAGGGAGCACTTGTGCAATGGAGGAGCCTGGGCCTGGGGGAGACAATCAACAGCTTTTAAATTCGGCCAAATATTCCACTTAGTGAGGGGAAGCCCATGACTGGAACTGGGGAATCAGTGCGATATGCACCAGATCCCTTACTCTTGAGCTCCCAAGAAAAGATGCACTATGGGACCGATTGCCAGGGAGGCTACTAAAAATAGAATCTAGGTAATCCAGAATTGTGTATATTTGTTAACCTATACTGACCTCACTCTCTGATGGAGATTGTGTTTATATTTTTCAGGATGCAGCGAGAGAGCTGTGGCTCATCTAACCCTACCAACCTACTGTAGGCCAATAGCAGAGATTCTCGCAAGAGATGAGCCACCATAGTCATAAAATGGAGGATCCATATGGAGTCCTTCAGAGAATGACAGGATGAACAAGGGACCCACAGCCACAGCCATTCAATCAACACAGGATAAGCCAGGGTGACAGAAACCAACAATTTTTGACAGAAAGTCCCCTAAGTTCACAACATTAAAGCAGCCTTATTACTCACCCACCATGACTCAGGGAACTGAGTTGAAGAGGGGGCGGAAAGATTGTGAGACTGTGGGGGGGAGACTATCCAGATGCATGGCACCCCTCAGTAACAACACACTTGGGCTAGGAGAACCGGGCTGAGTACTAGACTATCCATGGTCCCCTGCCACAAGGACTGATCCAGATGATCCATGGAGGAGGATACCCAACTGATTGGGGATGGGGTGGCATTGGGGAATTGGGGATAAAAACTCATTGTTTGCCCACTAAATAATGTAACTCATTATGGACAATAAATATATATTTAAAAAAAAGACAAGGTGAGTCTAGGAAAAGCCTGGAGTTGAGTCACAAGTACATGGAAGACAGGATCTTGGAGCTTATGTAGAGAGTTTAGTAGAAACATACAAGGCAAAGCATCCGCCCTGAGCCTCCCCATAGAGGAAAGTTAAGAGAGTGCATGGTGATGGCCTAAGAATACTACAGAGAAAATACCAAAGCGCAGACCAGGACACTTAGATGAGATATGTGTTTTAAAAGGAATTACACCCATGGCTACGTTTAGAAAAATCACACATGTAGCAGGCCCAGAGGTTAGTGGAAACCCCTACTTGGTAGATCTAGAGTTTATAGGAAATACACATTTCCCCTGACATCTAAGTGGTAGACTTAGAGATCAGAGAGATGTGATGAAAGTGAGAAGTTGTCACCAAGCATCCCAGAGATGGAGGCAAGCAGAAAGCTACCCCGGCCAAGAAAGAGTGTTTCCCCTTACCCCACCAGACTTACATGTGTCCATAAAGAGATCCCAGGGCAGAGAGAAGAATAAGGACAGTATGGGCAAGCCTTCTAAAAGGATTTAGAGTCAATGTAAAATAGATTCTTTCATCAGAGTTAGTTATGTAAAGGTAAGATGTGAGTGGTTTGCAGATTCAAGGTGCTGACCCAATTGTGCTAGACTATGGATGCTGCAGGGGCTTGCCGCCATTGTGGGTGAAGCTGGATCAGACCGGTTCCATTCCTGCCAAGTCATAGTGGCTTCTCCTGCTTCCCTCTTTAGGCTCTTTTCCCTAAGTAAAACTGCCTAAAAAAAGCTATATATCTCTAGTTGCTCCATCAAAGTTATTGATCTCATGTACTTTTAGATTTTAAAAAAAATGGGTAAAATAAATTAAAATAAAGATGCTCATTCAAAATGAGATTCCAGGTTTAAAAATTAAAAGGTAATAAGATATGTTTTTAATCTTTTTTGATATCTTTATTATCTAAAATTAGATACATTGTGTGAGCAAATATTATGCTGGTATCCCCATTTCCCTCCTCCCTCTCCCCAATCCACTGGGTATCCTCCTCATTGGGTTTATTGGATAAATCCATGGAATAGGAGGTTATGAAGTGTACTGGAGATATCCAATTCCCCCCTCCTCCCTTCCATTCCCCTTCCCACATCTCTTTGTGTATTGTTGCTGAGGGGGCCAACATCTCTGGATACTCTCCTCCATCATGGCTCCTACAATCTTTCTGCCACCTCTTCCATTCAGTTCCCTGAGTCTTGATGGGTGAGTTTTAACTCTGCTTTATTGTTGAGATCTTAAGTGTCTGGAGTTTTGCTTTGGGTTGTGTTGGACATCATTGGTGTCTGTCTCTTTGACCTATCCTGGGTTATCTGACTTGCTGTGATATGTCACTTTCCCACGGGTTACATTTGGGGCCTACAGGATAGGCCAGGGATGGTTCATCTCTTTCCAGGATGTCAGCCATCATCCCATGATTTATTGGTGGAGTTGGGTTGTCCACAGCTCTCTCATTGCCTTCTGAAAAATAAAAACAATCTCCATTGGAGAGTCAGATCAGTATATGTTAAATGAGACACACATTGCAAATTTGGCAAGATTCTATGGAGTGTACCCTCTCTGTAGCTCTCTGGTAGTTGGAATTTCCCCTTGAGGCCCAGTTTTTTTTTTTTTTTGGTCCCCATAAGATTTTGCCCTGGATCCCAATTCCAGTTAAGGGTTCCTTTTCAATGAGTGGATCTCTCAGCCAATTTGAAAGATGTTGATTACCCATTTAGGTTTTGGCACCACAATTGCACAGTTGAGCAGTTCTTGACTTGCTGATATCTTTCATAAAGGAGTGTTCCACATTGTTTCTCATGACCTCAGTCTGAAATGTATATCAGTGGTCTCTGCTTTCTCCAAATATCACTGACCATTTTCGCGTGGCAGATTATGTAGCACCTTCCAGCACTGCACTACATACCATCTGGAAGCTGGTTACCATTCTGGATTTTGCAGGGTCTCTCTGTGTTGTGCAGTGACTTTCTGTGGTTTCTTCAGCAATAGGGACGTACTTTTGGCCTGGGGAAGCTATTGAAGAGCTTTTATCTTATTGCATAGAAGACAGAATACTTTTCTCTCCTGGCTTTGAATGAAAAACATATGTTTCTCATATTCAAGTGGAGATCAAAATTCACTTCACCTACTGTAATTTTCTCAACATGACTATTTGGAATTCAGACCTTCTTTTCAGTTATTACAAATGAGTACTTTGAAAACATTATATTATTATTATTACTATTATTATTATTATTATTATTATTATTATTATTATTTTTATTATTATTTGGGCTAGTGTGATGGGTGACCAGTTAAAGGTGCATGTTTGTACAGATTGCTGGCCTGGGTTTAATTCCAAGCCACTCATGAAAGCCAGAAGCAAAAAGCGACTGAGATAATAGTGAATATATGATCACATTTAGAACAAAAGAGCTGGTAGTGATCAAAATGTAGACTCTACTACTTGTGGTAGGAATTACAATATTGCTTCCTGAAGTTATAATTACCTTATCTGAGAAGCCTATGAGCATGTTATTTGCTAACACAAAGGAGCATTGCAGGTGTGATTAAATAAAGGATCTTGGTGTATGTGAAGGTTTGAATCACATGTCCCCCAATAAATCCTTTGTTTTGGGTGTTTGATCCCCCAGCCAGACGTGGAGCCTTTCTGGAAAAGGTATGTTACTGGGAGAGGACCTTTAGTAATACTAGCCCCCCTTCCCCAGTAGCCCGTACTAGCTCATCTTACTCTCCTGCTGCTGTTTTCCACCCGCTCTAGTGGAAGTTATGTCCAGCCTCCCTTCATGTCATGCTTTCCCTGCCATCATAAAGCTTTCCCTTGGCATTGCAAGCCAAATTAAACCTTTCCTTTCATCAGCTACTTTTGACTGAGTCTTTTGTCCCAGCAACTCAAAGGTTACATACAACAGCCACTTTTGGATTATTCAGGTAGAGCTCACGTAATTACAGGCTTTTATAAAGTCAACACAGGGTCAGTATCTAATAAGGATTATAAAGATGAACTACATCTTATTACATAGGCCATCATATCTGGCTACCTTTGTCCTTCAAGGTCACAAGAACATGTGGCATTGAGAGATGGTCAAAGACAGGCAAGATCACTGTCTCTGGAGATCAAGACATGAGGAAGAAACATTGGGAGAATCTAAATAGCCAACAAGGACTTGGATTCTCCCTGGATAGGAACCCAGCCAGGTAGACATGCTGCTTTTAATCCAGTGAGTACATGCCAGACATCTAAACTAAAGAGCTGTAAAAAGATAAACTTGTTCTATTTAAACTTCCAAATATGTGGTAATTTGCAACAACAATAACAGAAAAACTAATGATCTTTTACTTCGAGTTGCATAGAAGATGACAAAACTGTGACTGTCCATGGGAAAATTACTTTGCAGAATTCAAATAGCATGCTGGTAAGCTACCAAATAAGCCTACTAGAGAATTATTCCCTCACTGCCATTCAAATCACATGAGCTTGATAAAAGAAAACTTTTGGACATAAGCAAGGACTTTAGTGGTGAGAGCTTAGACATGTCAGAAGAAGGGACAGCAGCAAGATCTTCACAATGAAAGGAACTATCATTTGTATTTCACTACATAGAAGAGTTAAAAGAAAAAAATATATTGGCTATTTACCCAATCATATAAAAAAGAAAGTTTATGAAAAGGCACATTTTGAAAGCAACCAATCCCAATAAATGGAAACTTGAAAACACTAGCAATTGTGAAAATAAAAGAAAGCAAAAGGAAAATTTCACATCTGTGAGCAGCCCTCCAAACAATTGCCAAATAGGTAATTATGAAAAATCCACTTGTGAAGTGTGAAATAAATGATCTAGAAAAGTATTAATTTATGAGTTACCTTTTCTTTCATAGTACCACCTCCAATATCAGTTTCTCAATTCATAATAGAGTTCTTGCTTGTTTTCTGATGAGATTAGTTACAAGTAATATAAAGCTTTCCTGGCATTTATTTTTTTAATATTTGTTTATTTACTTATTGAAGAAAGAAGAAGGGAGAAAGAGAATGGACATAATAGGGCCTTCTGCCATTGCATAGAAACTCCATTGCCATTTTGTGCATTTGGCTTTAGGTGGACATTGGGAAGTTGAACGCAGGCCAGCAGGCTCTGCAAGCAAATCCCTCTAACCATTTAGCATTCTATGCAGCCCAGTAAGACCACATTAAAATCAAATGTCTGTAGTGTTATTTATTATGGAACT
>PVHP010051230.1:0-11516 GCA_004024765.1 Zapus hudsonius | reverse complement strand
CAACACAGGATTAGCCAGTGGAACAGAAACCAATGATTTTCGACACAAAGACCCCTAAGCTCACAACCTTAAAGCAAACTTATTGCTCATCCACCACGACTCAGGGAACTATGCGGAAGAGGGGGCGGAAAGATTGTGAGAGCCGTGGTGGGGGAGACTATCCAGAGGTACAGACAGGAGAAACTGGCTGATTACTAGTCTATCCATGGTCCCCTGTCACAAGGACTGATCCAGACGACCCATGGAGGAGGTTATCCAGTTGAGGGGGGAGGGGGGGCAGTGGGGAATTGGGGATAACAACTCATTGTTTTCCCACTAAATAAATGTTGTAACTCATTATGGACAATAAAAAAATAAAAATAAAAACCACAACTTTTTAACAAGGTTTGTTTTATTTAACCTTTTTATGTATACGTAAATGCAAAAATAAAAGTATGTCACTGTTGTTCTCTACCAACCACCCTGGTCCTCCCAACCCTGGATCTTAGCCTTGTAAGCTTATGTATTTTAATTCCTAAGAACAAATGTACTTAGCAAATATTCAATAAATGAATGAATGCAAGTGAACCAAATCTATGTTTTTCAGTCCTAAACACTCAGCACCAATCCTCAGAACATGGGACCTAACTTATTCCTGAAATGGTCACTGAGTATAATATTCCTTAAGCAATCTCTTAATTCTAGCAGTCTATCCTTAACTACTAAATATTCAATAGTTCTAATTCTGTGTCAATTATATAGTTCTAATTACTTCTAATTCTGTCAACTATGTGAAATGTGCTAATGCAGAAGCTCATAGATCTAAAATAAAACCCCTAAAATTTCTAGAGATGGAAATAAGGGAAAAGTTGGTTAACGTGACAGGTGTTGAGGTTAATTGGACATGTTAAAGCCAAAACCTCTCAGATTAAGAGAGAGGAAGGAGAGGGAGAGATAGAAAGCTTAATGTTATGAGGATGTTTGGATATTTGAAAATTTAGGGAACTCAGATTCATTAAAACTTTGTTTATCTTAGATTTCTTGGGACCAAACTCAAACCCTTGTGCTTGCTGGGCCAATAGTCTACCACTGAACTATAGTCTGAGCCCTCAGACTTATCAGACTTTGAAGAATCCCTGACCTATTTCTTATAAATTGAACAAGTATATCTTCAATCAAAATAGTACTTTGATCTACCTCTCTTCTCTAATCATACAGAGCCGAGTATCAGGTAAGCTACCTCTACAGTGAAGAGTGGAGCCAGGTAAACCTGAATGTATCAAATTGTATTTGATAAAAGCCTAACTATTTATAGAGCTTTTAGTAGTAGTAGTAGTAGTAGTAGTAGTAGTAGTAGTAATAGTAGTAGTAATAGTAGTAGTATCATTGTCAAAGAGAATCTTTGGACAAATTGTGTTTTGGTATCACCATTTTCCTCCTCCTTGCCCCCAGTCCACTAAGGGCCCTCCTTTGTGGAATTATTGGTATTTACCATGGGGTTGTGGGTTATGAGTTGTAAGGGCATCAGTCAGTCATTGTGGGGGAGGGGGTGCAGTGCCTCTGGATACCCCCCCACACACACCTTGGCTCTTACAATCTTTCAGTACCCTCTTCTGCAAAATTCACTGAGCCATGGTGTGTGCATTTTTACTGTAGTGTTGAGGTCTCATCAACTTCTAGATTTCTGCTTTGGTATGCTGTGAGTATTACCATTGTTCTGGTTCAGGTTGTCATTTCTCCACTGTGGGTTTCACCTGGGCCCTACATGATGTGTGAGGGGTGTTTCATCTCCTGGTATGGAGTCAGCTATCTATTCTTGTCTTGTTGGTAGAATTGGGTTGTTGAAGGTTCTTTCTGCCTTCTGAAAAAGTAAAACAGATTCTGTCCAATAGAGAGTGAGATTATCATAGGTTAAATGGCATGAACATTGTTTATTTAGAAAGATTTTGATGGATATAGATTCTCTTTTGGCCAAAGACTAGTGGGAGCTTCTCATTGGAGTCCATAATCTTGGTCTTCGTAAGATTCTGACTCAGTTTCCATTTCCAGCTATGGGTTCTTTACCACTGAGTGGATCTTTTAGCCAACCAGAGAACCATTGGTTACCCACCTAGGCTTGGTGCCACTATTGCACAGGTGTGTACATCTTGTCATGCTGGTTGCTTTTGCATAGCAGTGTCCCCTTCTGGCTCACAATGCTGTTGGCCATTTTCCCCCAGCAGCTCATGTAGCACTTTCCAGCACCATATGGGCTAACCATCTGAGAACTGACTTCCTTCCAGATTCCAGCCAGATCTCCCTATGTTCTGTGTCAGCATATTGTGGTGTCTTCAGCAAGAGGGTCTTACCTTTCTCCTCAGACAGGTAATAAAGTGCTTTGACAGAAGTATGTCTTGTTTTGGAGATCTTATAGGTCTTTGTAATCAATAGCTCAATGTGGGTTGTAACTGATTTCTGGTACTGTGAGTTGCAAGTCAGAGCAAAATGTTCTAGGGTTAGGTTTCACCCCACCCTCTCTAGGGCCCTTCTTATCAGATGATTCTTCCATGCTCCTATTGGGGGTTCTATCTTTTAGTCTGCTCTTATCCAAGAGGAAGGTTTCTATGGTACCTATTCATTTTGGATTTGGTTTTGCGTATATATCCCCCTACCATCGTGTTCCTCTCCCCCTGTATCTTTCCATCTCTCATGTCTCTCTGGAGTTGCTTGTCATGTATGACTGCAATTCAAGCTGAGGAACCACAGATGAAGGAAAACACGTGGCATTTTTCTTTCTGCATGTCAGCTGAGTCTAATTTGTTCCAAGTCGGTCCATTTTCCTACAAATTTCATTATATCATTTTTTCCTTACTGCTGAGTAGAATTCCATTGTGTATATGTCCCACAACTTATTCATTTGTCAAATGATGGGCATCAAGGTGGATTCCAATTCTTAGCTATTGTGAATTGAGCAGCTATAAACATGGATTAGCAAATATCTCTACAGTCAAGAGTGGAGCCTTTAGGGTAGATGCTCTGTAGAGGAATAGCTGGATTGGTTGGTAGCTCTGTTTTCATCTTTTTCAGAAGTTTCCATATTGATTTCCATAGCTGTTCTACAAGTTTTCACTCCCACCATCAGTGAATGAGTGTTTTCCCTGCATCCTCACCAGCACTTATTATCTGTTTATTTTTATTGATTGCCACCCTTCATAGTTGTTTTAATTTGCATTTCACTGATAATTAAAGATGTTGAACATTTTTTTAAGCATTATCATTTTTATATCTTCCTTTGAGAATTCCCCATTCAGTTCTCTGCCCCACTTTTGAGGGATTGTTGGATTTTTAAAAAACTTATTTATTGTTAATTAGATACATTGTATGAGCAATTCTTGTGAATGTAGCCCATTACCCTCTTCCCTGTGCCCACCATGCTGGGGGCTCCCCTCAGTGGGATTACTGAATGTTTTTTGAGTTCTTTGTATATTCTAGATATTAGGCCTCTTCAGGTAATTTCCTACTTTATTAAGATGAACTGTAAACTGTGCAAACGTCATTCTTAACTTTCTCTACTCTTTTGTTCACTGTAGAACAGCTGATTTATGAAGTAGAAGTTTATCTAAAGTATATATTTCAGATTTCAACTATATATGTATACAAACACACACACACACACACATATATATATATATATATTCTTTTAATCAAAGTCTAAAAGTTACTTTTTGTTTCTATGATGTTATGGTAGAATTAAATATTTTCTACAATGAAATCCAGATTTAATTCTTTTAGTTTAATCGTGGTACTGATAGTGGCATACTTCTGGCATTGAAGCCCAGAAAGTACCTTTGATGAACCAAGCACAAATATATAGTATAAACAAAGCATTAGGCATTTATGCATATATATTTAACAGACAGATAGTTTCAGCAATAGTAGGACAATATATAAATAATGACTCATTTCAATCACTGTAGTAAATTGTTGAAAAATATTTATGTATTTTCATCTTTATAAAAATCTGGATTGACATAATTTGAGTAGACTGTGCATCATTGAACTCTTTATTTCTAACATGCATTGAAGTAAGATTTATTGTTACATATTTTTGTTCTTACTGTTCTATTGAATATCAAATTTAGAGAGGAGAACTACACAAATCAATATAATCAAATATATTGGATATGTCTCTGTAGTGTGTTTATTTCAAAGTCACTATCTTAACTAACTGGGCGTGTCGTAGTCAGTCACACCTCGCTGGGATGAATCTCCAAACCAGGCACAGTTTATGGGAGGAAATGATTTATTCAAGCTACAGATCCAGGGGAAGTCCCATAAAAGTGAAAGAGGCTGGTCCTTTTTCACAGGAGCAAGCAGAGAGAAAAACCCATCATCTAAACTACAGACAGAACAGGGAACAGGCAGGAGGGCAAATGAGAGAATCTCTTCCTCTTTATATAGGCTTAGGGTGGGGTCTCGCAATTCTATCCCAGACTTAATGGCTTCCTGAGCCTCTGGAATTTCCTTCCTGCACTGCCCACACAGGAAAGGATGCTTACTTCTAGCTCTCCTGAGCTTCCTTACATCCTGCCCCCTACTGAGAGGCTGCCTTCCTGTGAACATCCTCAGAGACCCACTCAAGATTACTTAAAAGGTCAAGTTGACATCAAAACTTAACCATCACAGGGCAGAACATTAAGACACATTTTGTATTACATCCAGACAAAACTATTCCCATAAAACTACTTCCAGGATTTATAGCACAAAAGTTATTGTCTGCCATTCATTTTTTTAAAGGCAAGCCAAAGAGGTGAAGACCCAGTAGAGAAGTGACTCCAGGTAGCAGAGTAGAGGAGTTACCAGAATGTTCTAAGAAGCAGGCTTTAGAGTAACTTAGTGACATTAAGACCTAGATTACAGTGAAATGATTTAGGAGACTTTACGAGACATGTCTGTATTGCAGTGCCTTTAGGAATATTTATTTTGTTAATCTAATTATGTAAAATAGTGAGAATTATTGAGCAGGTACAATATTGCCTCTTTTAATATATGCTTAATAAAGTTAGGGAGCTGTGCAGCAGAACATTTATCATCCTTCTAAAGCCCGTAGTGTGCAGGTAATTCTATTGCATGTATTATTTTGTCTTCGACTGAAAAAGTGCCTTGTAAGAAAGGAGAAAGGATGATTGCCTGACTTTTTCTGAAAGATTCGGGTGAAGTTTGTGAAGACACATGAAAGAAATGTAGAATTGCCTGGAAAATTGGAGGATAGTACAATAAAAACAATGGCCTGAGTGTCAGTGTGCAAAGTCCCTCTGGGATGGAAGTGCTGGATCCCTTTAAATCCATAGAACAAGCTGGGTATGGAGACACAAGCCTTTAATCCCATCTCCTGGGAGACAGAGGTAGAAGGATTGCCATGGGTTCGAGGCCACCCTGAATTCCAGGTCAGCCGAAGCTAGAGTGAGACCCTACCTCAAAAAAATAAAATAAAAATAAAATCATAGAATAGTATTCTAATAGCATTGTTTAATGACATCATTGCTAATTTTCAACCACTTTTCCTATTATTGAAATCCATTTCTATGCTGAGAGACCTAACATAACCATCATAACAAGATATAAAATCTGGAGTTAGGATATAGCCCATAAAATCACAATGCATATGGTAGATTTGATATGAGTGATAATAACGTGTTGTAGTAGTCAGATACAACTCTTCACTCAAAACTCATAGTTTCCCCTGTACAGAAGCCAGGGCAAGTATATGATCTCCCCAACAGTTTTCACCATCTCTACCTTATGGCTTCCATGAAGTGAATTCCCCCATTTTTTTTTTTTTTGGTGTGTGTGTGTGTGTGTGTGTGTGTGTGTGTGTGTGTGTGTGTGTGTCTAAATTTGAATAGAACTCCTAAATATTTCCCTATGGCTTTTGGTAATAAATGATCCAGCATATTTAAATCAGGTCACATGCCATAACTGTACATCTGAAGGACGGTGAATCAAGACAAGGGAAATCCAAAGCTACCCAGAACCAAATCCTTGGGAGAGAAACAAAGGGAAGAATGAAAATACATGAAGTCATGTGAGCCAGCTGAGGAAGTCATGGTGCCACGGAGCTATGACAAAACAGCATGAGGCAAAGTGGCTTCTTGAACACGCTGTGATGTATCAGGAAGCCACATAAGACATTACTTAGTTTTCAAAACGAAGAGCAAAAGACTTTAGCACTATTGATTTTCAGTAGCAGCTGCCTAATTGCTGGAAAGCAGAGTTGAGCAGTTGTTGAGATTTGCAAATGCTAATAAGCTTCATCAGAATTATGCCTGTACCACAGCCGCTGTAGCTTCTGGTTGAGTTACACAATGACTATGAGGTTTAGCCCTCATCCTAACTGAACTTTATAAAGTAATTAGACCTTGTAAGCAGGTGTATAAATAGCATTCACTTAATAGTCAAAGCACAAATTAAAAAAAGTAAAGAGCTTTATTACTGTGCTTTCATTTCCCAATTTGAAAAACTCAGTCTATTCCCAACAATAATTCATTTGAAGATGATAACTGTCATCAAACTATCTGTTCTATGAATATTTATTCAACACTTTCTATATTTAATGTTTATGATGAGAAAACAAACAAAACTTCCTACAGTGACTTCTTTTTTACTGATACTAAAATAACTCATCCTATAGTCTAGAAATAAATCATAAATGCTGACTGTAGTAACTCCTAAGATTTGCTAAATATATCTGATGAGATTTTATATTCTTCAACTTCTTCAAATATCACAATCTAAATATAGTGACATGTTCTAGCCAGCCAAAATTTCTTATTATTTTGATTCTATAACTACTATGAATGATTCATTTTCAAAGAATTACTATGTTCCTAATAATATTCATACTACACTCTGCCCAATCTAGTTCTGTTTCTATGCATTAAAATGATATTTCAAATTTATAGTGAAGGAGATGATGAATTTTTATTGAACATTCAATCAATTTATAATGTATTTATGTTACCAAGACTGTGCAGGAAGAAGCTATGATGGTGAAGAACATTCTTTCTTAATTCTCCTTAGAGGACATGCCTAATGGGGAGAAGAGTAATTAAGAAGTATGATATGTGTTATATGAGCTCCGTGGGCTCAAGCAGCAACCAATAAAGGTTTTCCCAAGAATATGGGTCAAACAGGGATTCTCCTCAAGCCTTGAATCCCAGCACTCAAGAGCCAGAGGTAGGAGGATCACCATGAGTTTGAGGCCACCCTGAGACTACATAGTAAAATACAGGTCAGTCTGGTCTAGAGCGAGACTCTACCTTGAAAACAAACAAAAATTAACATAATTATTGGACAAGGATCACAGCATATTTACTTATGAGAAGAACCCAGAAAAACACGAATAGGAAAGTAAAGAAGTCATATTAAGGATAGAATGGAATCCATTAAAAGTACATTATCACACAATTCTGAAATTGAAATTTAGGTGCTAATCCAGGGAAAGAGGGAACTGGAGGATCAATACACCAAGAGCCTCCTACCTTGGATTGAGATCTACACCTTGGGTTGTTTCTCCCAGCAATCTATCATTCTGCTGAACAGAAATCTTTGAAAATATCCTTTCTTCTGGAAGTAGAGCCAAAAGTAATAGTAAGGGAAGGAACAAGGTCCAGACCCTACCTTTAGATACTTAATGATCTCTTTTGCAATGTAGTTGACTGTGGATTTATTTTGTTTTCTCCCAGAATTTCTTATGTTACATTAGGCTTCTTTTATTTTTTTCTATAAATCATAATTTATTTTCACTTTTTCTTAGATAGTAAAGACATTTAATAAAGCTATCAATTAATTTGCTTATTTAAAAAACATATTTTATATATTTATTTGCATACAGAGATAGAGACATAGAAGAGAAACAGAGAGAATGGACGTGCCAGGGCCTCCAGCCACAGCAAACTCCAGATGCATCTGTCACTTTGTGTATCTGGCTTTACGTGGGTACTGAGGAATCAAACTCAGCTTCTTGGGCTTTGCAGGCAAGTTTCTTAAACTCTGGGCCACAGAAGCACCTTAGTTTGTGTGTTTTGTTTTTTTGTGATGGTACTGGGGA
This sequence comes from Zapus hudsonius, assembly GCA_004024765.1. Taxonomy (NCBI): domain Eukaryota; kingdom Metazoa; phylum Chordata; class Mammalia; order Rodentia; family Dipodidae; genus Zapus; species Zapus hudsonius. The sequence goes on along the minus strand of PVHP010051230.1, from coordinate 3,448 downwards.
TTGAATCTCTCATCTCATACATGATGGGCAAGTGCTCTATGATGAGCTGACTCCCCTACCTCCTTAGATCTGTCCACTGATAATGTTCTCTATGTTCATTTCCCTGTCATTCTGATATGGAAAATGTCAACAGGAGTTACATCTAACACTTCCATCTTGCCTAAATTGGTCAGGACTGGAATACCCTCTCTCTGACAAAGCCATGACTGTATTTTCAATGGATTCTCAGCATTCCCTATGCTCCTTATTTGCCCTTTTCCCCTCTCAAATTCGTTTCTCGATGGTAAAACTTCCATAACCTTCTCAGTCATATTCTTTCTTAGAATTTCACCGAGAAAATGGACACTACAATCTGCTCCTGGCTCCCCATAAACTGATAACCGTACACGATGTAAAATCCAATGCATTCACTCCAACTTAAAAAGTTGCCATAGTTTTTATCTATCCCAATTATAGTCAAACACCCCCATAAATAATATAAGGTCTTTAACCGAGCTCATAATACCAAAAGGCACAGAACATATTCACACTGCTAAAGACAGCACTGGGCATAGCAAAGTCAGATTGAACTAACACAAGATTTAAAACAAAAAAGGCAAATATCAAACTCTAACACCAAGTCCAATAATTCTTACCATGATTAGTCTCTGGAGTTGCAGAGATGGAACACAACCATAATAACAAATGTTTTCTTACTGGCCCCCAATCAACCAGTTGAGCTCTGTGCATCAGTTATCTCGCATCTTCCCATCTGAAAGGATAGAAAGGCTGTCTTTGATGACATAGTTATACCTTCCAGTGTTATGCTGGATCACATTCCCTGCCAGGAACCTCATTCTTAAGTGATCTGTCTCCCACAGGACACATTCATACCCTTATCTCCATAAGAGTAGACAGATCCATCAGCATCTCCACACAGCTAAAGGACTATGAGACTAGTGTGAACTTCTGTAATTAAATAGCAAATTAAGTCGTACTTCTAAGCCTCAGTTACTTCATCTATCAAAAAGAATGATAATAATGTCTACCACTTTGGATTATTGTTAATACTGGATGAAATGAAGCTTGCAAGTACCTTAAAATACTTGACATTGATTAATAATTCATTATTAATATTCATTTATACACTTGAACATGATTAAGATAAAATATTATCTTCTCTTAAGCATATATTTTTTTTAAATTGAGACAAAGTTGTATCATATATTTTAGGCTGGCTTTGAAATGGCAGCAATCCTCCTGCCTCAACCTCCCAAGTTCTGGGAGTATAGATATGCACCACCTTGCCCGGTTTCTCATATTTCTTGATTCTTACATTCATTGTGAGACATGGCCTCTTCAAACTCAAGTTCATTATGACACAGTGTGTTTTTAAACATGTCTGCAACATCCAAGGAGCCTTGTTCTCTTCTTTACTATCCACAGAGCACTTTAGTCTAATCCTTCCCTCTGAACCTGGGTGGGTCTATGTTTTTCTCAGCTTTCAGAAAGTGAGGCAGAAACAAAACACATGGCTTTGAAGGCTAGGCCTAAAAGAGCAGTGTTTTGTCCACTGGGTTCCCTTCTTTTCTTTGTTTCTTAAAATGATGCCTTTAGAATGGTTTCAGGAAAGCCAGCGCAATAAGGACAGACCCATGGGAAGAGAAACTGAGACTCGCCAACTTCAGACAAGACAGAGCTTTCTAGATGCCAGGGTCACACCTTGATGATATGTGGGAACAAATCTTCCAGCCTCAAAAAGAGCTAGTGCAGGTGATGTCTACCTGGCTTTTGTTTGTTTTTTTTTGTTAGTATGTGTAGATGTATGTGTGCCTCCATGTGTAAAGACACATATGTGCACCTGTCTGTATAAAGCAGATGTAGACATTGAGTGTCTTTCTAAATCATTTTCCACTTTATTTTCTGGATACTTAAACCCAGAGCTCACTGACTTGCCTAATTCAGAGAGCCTGCTTGTCCTGGACATCCCCTGTCTCTGCTTGCTGAGCCCTGGGAAAACAGGTGGCACACCACACACACCTGTCACATGTGGGTGTTGGCCACCTGAACTCTATTCTTCACACTTGCATAAAAAGTGCTTTATCAAGAGAGCCATCTCCCCAGACTGTGATCTGTATGCAGTGATTCAGAATCAATGTGTTAAGGAGATAATACTGCTAAACTGGACTATAAGAACAGAAAATATTTATTATATTCCATTATTTAAAAACAAAAAGTTACCTTCGGGCTTGCAAATTTCTACAAACTGAGAAATTTACTCCACTTCCATACAAACTTCATACTTTAGAAGAAGAAGGATAGTTCAGTAATCAGAGCCAAAAATTGAAAGGGCAGGCCTGAATATCATGAAAAGTTAGTTCCAAGCAGAAGGGTTGTATAACACCTAAAATTCCTGTGGTCATAATCCCAGCTGGGTATACTTTGAGATCCTTGCTCCTCTTCCTCCCATTCTTAAGGAAACCACTATGCTATGCATGGCTCCCACTCCCCCCATGAAAGTGTAGCTGAGAGAAAGGTTAGTCATCTCTGTACTTCTTAGGGCTTAGGAATAAGAAGAATGATGGCCATGGAAATTGTTTTCCATGGAAATGATCATAGATTGATCAAGACCCACTGTTGAGATCCTGAAGGTCAAGCATGGGGCTGAGACCATAGCAAATATGATCGATATGGGATCCTGGTGAACTCCAGATGCATGCGCCACTCGGCACATCTGGCTTTATGTGGGCACTGGGGAATCAAACCTGGGTTTTTAGGCTTTGGAGGTAAAAGCCTGGATGGATGAGCCATAGCTCCAGCCATTTTATTTCCATTTTCATTGTCCCAATTCATTCTAAACTCAATTTTCTTCATCTTTGGAAAAAATGTGTGTAGTGGTTTGGTTTGGATGCCCGCCATGAAGGAAATGTGTTCTGAATGCTTGATCCCCCAATGATGGCAGTTATGGAATTGGAACCTTGTTGGGGGTGGTCTGATGGAGGTTATAGAAGGCTTCCCCTTTCCAGGTTTTGGCACAACTTCCAGCTACTGTTTGCAGTGCTCTTGTGGAGGGGATGTCCACCCTCTGCTCATGCCATCATGGAGCTTTCCCTCAATCTTTAAAGAGACAAAATAAACCCATTCCTCCCATCAAATGCCTTGGATCAGGTACTTGGTCGCAACAATGAGAAAGCTGACTACGGCAGTTTGGTATCGTAAGTGGGGTTGGTCATTGCAGCTAGAACCCTGTCTCTGCGGCTTTTGACCTTTTTTTTTTTAAAATATATATTTATTGTCCATAATGAGTTACATTATTTAGTGGGCAAACCATGCATTGTTATCCCGAATTCCCCAATTCCCCCCCTCCCCATCCCTGATCAGTTGTATATCCTCCTCCTTGGGCTGTCTGTATTAGTCCTTGTGGCAAGGGATCCTGTATATCTTAGTACTCATCCCGGTCTTCCTGGCC
>PVHP010051229.1:0-11539 GCA_004024765.1 Zapus hudsonius | reverse complement strand
GGAAGCCCAGAGTCCTCCCCAGGCAGCTGTGGCCCCACCTCTGGAAGCCAGAAGTCCCCTTCAGGCAGCTGTGGACTCACCTCTGGAAGCCCAGAGTCCTCCCCAGGCAGCTGTGGCCCCACCTCTGGAAGCCCAGAGTCCTCCCCAGGCAGCTGTGGACCCACCTCTGGAAGCCAGAAGTCCCCTTCAGGCAGCTGTGGACCCACCTCTGGAAGCCCAGAGTCCTCCCCAGGCAGCTGTGGCCCCGCCTCTCTAGCCATGATGGAGTGCACAGCCCCACCCTCGGAATTCTTCAGCATCCCATTGGGTTGAACCCCAGACTTGAGGTCCTGGCACACCCTGGGCCCACAGGGAATGCAGCTCCAAAACTAATGTGTGACATGAGTCCTGGGGAGCACACACCCCACCTCTAGCTTCTGAGCTTTCTCACTCACCCCAGGGGTGTAGCTTCAACTTAAACTCCTTTGCTGGGACTCTGGGTTCTATCTGGAGAGTTCCAGATTGTTCTCTGAGGATTTTACATTTCTCCTGACACTAAACACAGATCTGAGGGTGGCTCTCAGCTCCTCTCCACATTGGACTCTTCTCCCTGACATTCTAGTCCTAATGGGGAGGGGGCGGAGCTTCTGTGCGGCTTCAAGTAAAGACGGTCAGGTTCTCTACTGCGTGTGTCCTGCCTTCACCCAGAAACTGGAGGGCCCAGGTGATGGGAAACTTCTGGGTTTCCAAGCAAACTAGAGGCGGTTTTCTCGTGCTGTAGGCCCAAAGCCTGGTGCCCATCCCACAAACCTTCAAACTAGTCAGTCAGGTGTACTGAGTGACTCACAGGTGTGGAGCTCCAAACTCACCCCAAGATGTCAGTGAGAGTTCTAACCACCCTCTTGAAGAAGGCAGTTTTGTGAGGGGCTGGGGTTTGGACCCCTGGGTCCGAGGGTGGAGGGCTGTTGTCTGGTTCTCTGGGTCTGAGGTTAGGAGAGCTGGGGTCTGGACCCCTGGGTCCGAGGGAGGAGGGCTGGGGTCTGGACCCCTGGGTCTGAGGGAGGAAGGCTGGGGTCTGGACCCCTGGGTCCGAGGGAGGACTGGGGTCTGGACCCCTGGGTCCGAGGGAGGAGGGCTGTTGTCTGTTCCCCTAGGTCTGAGGGAGGAGGGCTGGGGTCTGGACACCTGGGTCCTAGGGAGGAGGTCTGGGGTCTGGACCCCTGGGTCCGAGGGAGGAGGGCTGTTGTCTGTTCCCCTAGGTCTGAGGGAGGAAGGCTGGGGTCTGGACCCCTGGGTCCGAGGGAGGAAGGCTGGGGTCTGGACCCCTGGGTCCGAGGGAGGAGGGCTGGGGTCTGGACCCCTGGGTCTGAGGGAGGAGGACTGGGGTCTGGACCTCTGGGTCTGAGGTTAGGAGAGCTGGGGTCTGCACCCTTGGGTCTGAGGGAGGAAGGCTGGGGTCTGGACCCCTGGGTCCGAGGGAGGAGGGCTGGGGTCTGGACCCTTTGGTTTGAGGGAAGAATAACCAGGGTCCCATATTTCTGAGCGAGGAGGAGGCTAGGACTTCAGGGTCACAGGGAGGAGGGGTCCTGCCACCAAGGTTACTTGGTGATCCAGCAGGGAAGGCTCCTCCCCTCACGCGCCTCTTTATCTCCCATCCTGACCGGGGAGGAGTATATTTAGTCCCGTCCTAGCCCTTTATCTCAGTGTCCTCAGCGAGGCTCCAGCAGCCTGGTGGGGACTGAACATCTAGACATTTCCAAGGTCACTGAAGTCGCCCCCTTCCTGACCTTCCACAAGCCCCCTTGCTCCCTTCTCTTCTTCTGGGGACCCAGGCCAGGGTCTGAGCATGGCGGATGAGTGAGTAATTTGGTGGCCCTCGAGGGAAGGGAGGGGAAGAGGGGATCTCCAGGGTCCCTTGGGGTACATGCCCCTAGGCTGGACACTTGTCCCGAGGGAGAAGGTAAGGGTAGGATTCGCGGGTGGAAACGAGGTCGAAATTTGGGGAGAAAACTCCTGGTGCCCAAGGGAGAGGGAACTGGTGGCCTCCACCTATTGGTCCCAAGGGACCTGTGATGTCTCTTGGGTGACAGTGAGATAACTGCCTCCGGGTTAATCGCCTCTCCCCGCTTTCTTCCCCTCCAGGAGCAGCGATGCGGTGAGCGCGTCGGGCTAAGGCTGGGCTGGGGACACCAGAGTCCAAAGTGGGCACTGGAGGGGGAGGGACATGGGGGGGCGGGTGGGTATTGAAGCTTTAGTAAAGGGCACAGGGAAGGTCAGGGTGGGGGATGGTCTGGATGGAGACCTGATGACGCGGCCCCGTTCCACTCCCTAGGCTGGGGAGGCCCAGCCTGCACCCACTCCTGTCCGACGTCGCTCCTCTGCCAACTACCGGGCCTATGCCACCGAGCCGCATGCCAAGGTGGGGCGGGGCCTCGAGGGGCGGGGCCTCGAGGGGCGGGGCCTCGAGGGGCGGGGCCTAGAAGGGGCGGAGCTTCATATGCCAGGGTTCAAAATTGCGGGGGGGGGCGGGGGGAGCCCCTGGGAGGGACTCAGGCAGTGCAGACATTCAGGAAAGGGCAGGTTGTTGCTCTCGGGGCTGCTTAGGATTCGGGGAAGGTTAGATAGGGGCGTTGTCAGGCCCGAAATTGGTGGCTAGGACCTGGGGGCGTGGCTTCTCATAGACGCTAGAATTGAAATTGAAAGGGACCCCCCCACCCCAAATTGGATCTACATGAGGGAGGGGACTGGGGTGCCTCGTGACCCTTCCCACTGTTCACCTTGGATTTCCTTCACTGATCTTTCTACTTCACTGGCAGAAAAAGTCCAAGATCTCCGCCTCGAGAAAACTGCAGCTGAAGGTGAGGCTGTGCTTTGGAGGGGCGGGGCCTCGGGTAGGTGGAGGTGGTGGGTGGGGCTTGGCGTTGGGGGCGTGGCTTGACTTTGGAAGAGTCCCCTTGTGCCTGCCTGGCGGAGTGATGGGGAACACAGTCTGGATGCGCTGTCTTTCATGAAGATCAAAGGTAAAGCTTTACTCCTGGACTTTTTTGGGGGGGCTGTCCCCCTTGCAACCTTCCTACAGACTCTGATGCTGCAGATTGCGAAGCAGGAGGTGGAGCGCGAGGCCGAGGAGCGGCGCGGAGAGAAAGGGCGCGCTCTGAGCACCAGGTGCCAACCTCTGGAGCTGGATGGGCTGAGCTTCGCAGAGCTGCAGGTATAGACTCCTGCCAGCCTGAGATCCAAGGGCCTTCGCCTCTGGTCTTCTTACATCCTTCGGGTCTCAAGCACACAGACAATATCTCTGTTCATAACCTAAGGGTCCACTATGGCAATCCTTCCTTACCCTCGGGACTTGCAAAGACTCGGTGGCAGCCACCTATGATTGATTGCAAAGCCTAGAGGGTTCCTGCAGCTCCGAATCTTCCAGATCTCAGACTTCTTTCCTCCGAGCCCCATTTCTTTGAGGTTCCCTGGAATCCATGTTCCAATCTATACTTTCAGGATCAGATATGATCAGAGACCGGTCCCTCTTCCGACAGATACAGAAGTCCAGACCCCAGCCCTCCTGCCTTATACCTAGGAGTCCAGACCAGGGGTCTAGACCCCAGCCCTCCTCTCTTAGACCCAGGAGTCCAGCCCCCAGCCCCCCTCCTCCAGATCAGAGAATCTAGTCTTTCTCATAACACACACATTCTTCCATCAGGACTTATGCCGACAACTCCATACCCGGTTGGACAAAGTGGATGAAGAGAGATATGATGTGGAGGCAAAAGTCACCAAGAACGTCACAGAGGTGGGAAGGCTGGGGCAGTTCGGGCACCTCTCTGGAGGATGGCTTCAGGCTGACTTCGGTGGCTTGCACATCCCAGAGACCTAGAATAGCTGTGAGGAGAGTGTGCACTCAATGATGAGTACAATATCACGAAGAAAGGTGCTTTTTTTTCCAGTGTAGAGTATACATGTAAGGAAGGGGCTGGGGCCATAAATATGTCTATGGAAATGTGCAGCTGGCGCATTGAGTATTTGTAAAAGAGAGCCTGGCGTGGTGGTGCACCTCTTTAATCCCAGCACTCAGGAGGCAGAGGTAGGAGGATCATCGCGAGTTGGAGGCCAGCCTGGGACTTCACAGTGAATTCCAGGTCAGCCTGGGCTAGAGCGAGACCCGACCTCAAAAAAAATTGTAACTATTGATAAAAAGTTCAGACATGAGCCAGAAAGTCACATGGCTTGGCTGTTGCATCAGAGGCTTTGAGAGGTGCGGCTGGGATACAAAGCTGAAGGTGTGGATTTCCAGGGTTAGATACCTGAGCCCTGGCAAGGTTTAGGTGGTGGGAATAGGATAAGGATAGGAGGGGCTGGAGCGATGGCTCAGTGGTTAAGGCACTTGCCTGCAAAACCTAATGACCGGAGTTCGACTCCCCAGGACCCACGTAAAGCCAGATGCACAAAGCAGCGCATGCATCTGGAGTTCGTTTGCAGGGGCTGGAGGCCCTGGAGTGCCCATTCTCTCTGTGTGTCTCTGTCTCTCTCTCTCTGCTTGCAAATAAATAAAATAATAATAAATAAATAAATGAAAGAAAGGATAAGGATAGGAGGGAATTGTAAGGTAAAAGCGTTGTGTGGGAGGGAAGTACAGGAAAGGGTCTCCACCTTCCATGGTCACCCTCAGATCGCAGATCTAACCCAGAAGATATTTGACCTGAAAGGCAAGTTCAAACGGCCCACCCTGCGGAGGGTGAGGATCTCGGCGGATGCCATGATGCAGGCACTGCTGGGCACCCGCGCCAAGGAATCCTTGGACCTGCGGGCTCACCTCAAGCAGGTGAAGAAGGAAGACACTGAGAAGGTGAGTGGGGGCCAGGGGAAGAGTTAGGGTGATTGTGGGAGGGGCTTGAGTCTCACCTGAGGGTGGGTGAGAAGCATTGGCAAGGGGAACTCAGTGTGAAGTAGACACCGGATGAAAGATAGGAAGCGTTGAAGGAGAGACCAGAATGCATGTAGGAAACGGGCCAGGATTGTCCAAGGAGACAAAAAGTGCTTTAGGTCCAGATTCTTGGACCAGAGTCCAATGTAGAGTCACCCAGCAAAGAGGACACTGCATGGGAAGTGGGAGGCTGGAAAGAGACCCTAACCTTTGACCTTATGCTCCCCCCCCCCCAGGAAAACCGGGAGGTGGGAGACTGGAGAAAAAACATCGACTTGCTGAGTGGAATGGAAGGCCGCAAGAAAAAGTTTGAGGGCTGAGCTTTCCTGCCCGTAGCCTTGGCCCCGAGAATGGCCCCGAGAATGGCCCCGAGGAATAAACCTTCTCTCTGGACTAGATGTGACCGTGTGTGTGTCTGCTTTCTGTGGCCTAGGCATGAGGGAGATGGGAACACCCAGAGCTCTGTCTCCCAAAGCCATGCAGATCACAGGCAAGCTTGGTTTCCAGAGGGCACAGTGTAAACAAGTTTAAAAGACGTCAATGCCAAGGGCTGGAGAGATGGCTCAGAGGTTAAGGCACTTGCCTGCAAAACCTAAGGACCCGGGTTTGATTCCCCAGTACCCACGTAAAGCCAGATGCACAAAGTGATGCATGCATCTGAAGTCTGTTTGCAATGGCTAGAGGCCCTGGAACACCCATTCTCTCTCTCTCTTTCTCTCTCTCTCTTTCTCTTTCTCTCTCTCATAAAAAATAAATATTAAAAAAAAGAAGTCAAGCCGGGCTTGGTGTCGCACACCTTTAATCCCAGCACTCAGGAGGCAGAGGTAGGAGGATCACAATGAGTTCAAGGACACCCTGAGACTACATAGTGAATCCCAGGTCAGCCTGGACTAGATAGAGACCCTACCTCGAAAAACAAAACAAAAAAAAAGTCAGTGCCAAGAAAGGAAAAACCGAGGTGCAGGTAGCTATATTCATGGCCTGGTCGGTAGATGATGGAGATGCTGTACAAGACAGAAACCCAAAGAGAGATTCTTGGAAGGAGTTAGAGAGAAAGATACATGGACTAGACACAGAAAGGTAGAGCCAAAAGGAAGACAGAAATGAAGCAGACAGACAAGTGCGCAGAGGAGCCCACAGATGTGCAGAGATGGCTCAGTGCGTAAGAGTGTTTCCCACACAAGCCCGAGGGGCTGGCACCCCTATAAACAGCCAGGTGAGCCCATTTATGCCTGTAACTCCAGTCTGGGGGTGGAGGGGGGCAGAGGCCAGAGAATCACTTGGGCTAAGGCAGGCAGGTTCAAGAATCGGCGAGACTCGAGAGCCGGGCATGGTGGTGCACGCCTTTAATCCCAGCACTGGGGAGGCAGAGGTAGGAGGATCCACATGAGTTCAAGGCCACCCTGAGACTACATAGTGAATTCCAGGTCAGCCTGGGCTAGAGCGAGACCCTACCTCGAAAAACCAAAAAAAAAAAAAAAAAAAAAAAAAGAATCAGCAAGACTCCATCCCAAGGAGACACTTGGATGAGAGATGGAAGGAATAACGTAGTGCTCCCAATATCTGCACATGTGTGTACGCATCTGCACACAAACGTGTATATACCCCCCCACACAATACAGAAACACTTAAAAGAAGTGCAGAGGCCTGGAGAGAGATGGTTTACTGCTTAAGCAAGCTTTCTTAGACTGCCAAAATTCAAATCTCCAGATCTCACGCATGCCTGTAACCCCATTCCTCACAGGAGAGCAGAGACCCACAAATCTCAGAGTTCTACAAACGGGAATCAGTGTAGAGATCAGCTCAAAACCAGCTTGGGTCAGGCATGGTGACACACACCTTTAGCTCTAACACTCAGGAGGCTGAGTTGGGAGGATGAAAGGAACCTCGAGGCCAGCCCGGGGCTCGTGTGAGACCCTGCCTCAAAGGACAACAGAGTAGCCCAGAGTTGATGCACACACCTTTTAATCTCAGCGCTTGGGAGGTAGAGGTAGGAAGATCGCCATGAGTTCGAGGCCATCCTGAGACTACAGAGCGAAGCCTGGACTATAGTGGGACCCTACCTTGAAAAACTGATAACCCCCAAATCAACAATCAATTAATCAATTAATCAATACGAAGATTGATGGTAAAAACTGAATGGAGCATTCAGGTCTGGTCTGTAGGCGCGCGTCCCCTGCTGCAGGTGAGCATATGGGTCACCACACCACACATAAACACATACCCTTCTTCACACACATGTGCAAAATAATATTTTATTTTTTTTAATATTTTATTTATTTCTTAGAGAGAGAGAGAGAGAGAGAGAGAGAAAGAGAGAGAGAGAGAGAGAGAGGGGGGCAGACAGAGAATATGGGCGCACCAGGGCCTCCAAGCCACTGCAAATGAACTCCAGACACATGCGCCCTCTTGTGCATCTGGCTGTATATGGGCACTGGGGAATCGAACTCTGGTTCTTCTGCATTGCAGGCAAACGCCTTAGCCGCTAAGCCATCTCTTCAGCCCCAAAACAATATTTTAAACAAGCACAGAGACAAAACCATGGAGGCAGGTGGATGTGGTGGTACACACTTGTAATCCCAGCATTTCTGAGGTAGAAACAGGGGGATCAGGAGTTCAGCGTCATCCTCTGCTACAATGCCAGCCTTGGCTATGAGATCCTGCCTTAAACCACCCCCAAAACAAAACACAGAACAAGAGTCAGTGGGGTGAAGGGCTAGAGAGATGGCTCAGTGGTTAAGGTGCTTGCCTGCCAAGCCTGCCAATCAGGTTTGATTGCTGAGTACCCACCTAAAGCTGGATGCACAAAGTGGCACATGCCTCTGGAGTTCACTTGCTGGAGGCCCTGGCACACCCATATTCTCTCCCTCTCTTATCTCTCTGTCTGCTTGCAAATACAAATACAAATTTATAAATAAAATTGAGTCAGTAGTGTTAAAATCATAGCGAGAAGCCCAGACAGGAAAGAGAGAGGCAGAGGCCAAAAGGGGGCACTCCCCTCCCAAAGAAATGCACCGGAAAAAAAGCCACAAAGATGGAGACTATGGGCGACAGAGTGACAGAGAGGCGAGAAAGCCTGTTTTCTGGGGCTCTGGCATCCGTAGAGTTCAAGGTCATGGCTTGGCTGGAAAAGAGTGGGGAGGGAGGTGGGTACAAAAAAAAATAATTCATGTCAGATGGAGGGAGGAGGGGATGAGAGGGTGAAAGACCTCCCCAGCCTGACACCCCATCCTCTCCACCCCCCCAAAACACCCACCTGTTTCCCAGCTTTAGCGCCTGTTGTCACCACGGTGGAATCCTGGTGGCAGACAAAGGCGCAGGCGGTGTGTGGGTGAGGGGGGGGGTTAGACAGATGGACAGAGAAAGAGGGGTGGTGGAGGAGTAGAGAGAAATGTATGATAGGAGAAGGTCTGGTTGGGAAGAAGGGGCTCAGTGGGAGGGGGATAAGAGAGGGTATTGGGGTGAATGGGATAAAAACAATGAATGAGGGGGCTGGAGAGATGGCTCAGCGGTTAAGGCACTTGCCTCCAGTGCCTAAGTCCCGGGGGTTCAATTCCCCAGTACCCACATATGCCAGACCCACAAGGTGGTGGCCCTGGTGCTCTCTCTCTCTCTCTCTCTCTCTCTCTCTCGCTCTAGCTCTAGCTCTAGCTCTCTGCTTGAAAATGAATAAATAAAATATTTTTTCAAAAACAATGAATGAAAAAAAGAGAAAATTGGCTTGGTAGTGCACACCTTCAACCCCAGCACTCAGGAGGCAGAGGTAGGAGGATGGCTGTGAGTTCGAGGCCACCCTGAGACTACAGAGTGAATTCCAGGTCAGCCTGGGCTAGAGCCAGACCCTACCTTGAAAACCAAAACAAAGAGAGAGAGAGAGAAAATTAAAAAAGAAAGTCAGAAGAACCTTAGGAGCAGTTGGAAAAAGGAGAAATAGAAATTCAGAAAGAAGAGATGGAAACAAAACCTCCCAAGGATCCTCTTGGACATTTAGCATTCTTCCAAGGCTGTGTTTCCAGCCTTTGGGAGTTCACAGCACAGGGTTGTTTTTTTTTTTTGGGGGGGGGGTCTCCAGGAAGGCCTTGATGGGGTGGGGGAGGGACAGGAGTCTTAAAGCAGAAAAGAAGCCTGAACCCTGAATCTGGAGGGGGGCAGGGCAGTCCCAGAGCTGTGGAATTATGTTTGAACAAAGGAATCTCTTCTCCCCCTCCTCCAGCTCGGGGCGGGGCAGAGCGCACAGCTATAAACCCCCAGTGCACGGCAGTGTCCTCAGCAAAGGCCAGGCTCCCTTTGAAGCATCTGTGGACCCAGCCTCAGGTAACGGGGTGCTGAGGTCTCCTTGACCATCGGATGACTTTGAGGACTTTGAGGGAGGGAAAGAATGGGGTGCAGAAGAAGGTATGGAGATGCTTTAGGGTGGAGGATGGGAGGTCTGGAAATTTGGAGCCTCTGTTTGGTGTTTATTATTTTTATTATTATTTTATTTGGGGGGGTTGAGGTAGGGTCTCACTATAGTCAAGGCTGACCTGGAATTCATTCTGTAGTCTCAGGGTGGCCTCGAAATCACAGCGATCCTCCTACCTCTGCCTCCCCAGTGCTGGGATTAAAGGCATCCGTCACCACACTTGACCCTTTTATTTTGTTTCCTTGAGTTGAGACAGGGTCTCACTGTGTAGCCCAAGCTAGTCTGGAACTCACGATGTAGCCCAGGCTGGCCTCAAGCTTACAGTATTCCTTTTGCCTCACTTCTTGAGTGTTGGGTTTACAAGTGTGAGCCACTATTAGCTGAGTGGTAGACTTTAGGAGGACTAGGGATGGAGGGGCAGTTGCTGGGGTTTGTGGGTCACAGAATCTGGGGTATTACTTTAGGGTTGTAGACGTCTCAGAGGCTGGGAGAATCTCAGAAATCAGGGATCTATGATCTTGGATCAAACAGTCCAGGTATAAGACTTGGGAACTCTGAGGATTTTATGAGGAGTGGGGACGGGACTGTAGAGTTCTAGGGGTTGAGATCTCAGCATTGAGGTCCCATAGATCAGGACCCTCCAAGCTGAGTGTGGTGGCATACACCTCAAAGCCCAAGACCTAGGAGTCTGAGACAAGAGGATTCTGAGTTTGAGGCCAGCCAGAGCTGCAGAGTGAGATCCTGTCTCAAAAAAAAAAAAAAAAAAAAAAAAAAAAGCCAGGCATAGTGGTGCAGGTCTTTAATCCCAGCACTCAGGAAGCAGAGGTAGGAGGATCTCCATGAGTTCTAGGCCAGCCTGAGACTACAGAGTGAATTCCAGGTCAGCCTAGGCTAGAGCGAGACCCTACCTTGAAAAACAAAACAAAAAGAATTATTAGGATCGAGAACCTGGTGATAAAAGTCCATAGTATTAAGCTGGGCGTGGTGGCACACGCCTTTAATCCCAGCACTCGGGAGGCAGAGGTAGGAGAATCGCTGTGAGTTCGAGGCCAGCCTGAGACTACAGAGTGAATTCCAGGTCAGCCTGGCCTAGAGTGAGACCTTACCTCGGGGAAAAAAAAAGAAAAAAAGAAAATCCATAGTATTATATTATATTATATTATATTATATTATATTATATTATATTATATTATATTATATTATATTATATTATGGTTCAGGATACTGCAAATTGGGCCTCTGATCTTGGGATTCACATTTATTTGATGATTATCTTTTTTCTTTTTGGCGTAGGGTCTCACTCTAGCCCAAATTGACCTGGAACTCACTCTCTACTGGGATTAAAGGCATGTTCCACCACTCCTGGCAAATATCGAATTTATTTGGGGAGGGGATCTTATATACCGAGGTTTCAGAACTGAGGTCTCAAGACCAAAGGGTTAGCCCGACATGATAGCAAGAGGCTGAGGCAGGAGGATCAGGACTTTAAATCCATTTTTGACAACACGGTGAATACCAGGCCATCGTGAGCTACATGAGCCCCTATTTCACCTCCCCCTGCTCACGAGACTTGGGGGGGAGTCTTAGGATGTCAGTGTCCATACCTGTACTGTTCTAAATTGGGGACCCTAGAATCTGGAGTGGCTGGTCTGACATACCAGATAGCTTGGGATCTTAGAATCTGTGGTCACTGAAATTTGGGGGATTCAGCCTGGTGACCTTCCGGCCTGGAGAATAACAGATTGGGACTGTTAAAGTCTTCAGGGGTTCAGGATGAAGCGGGTGGATAGAATCTGCCCTTGACGGTCCCTTCCCTCCATGGAAGTGGGTGGAGAGACAGGTGGTGGGAATTCCAGCTGCATGGAGGGGGGGCTGGGGTAGGAGAGGGGGAGTGTTATTCAGTGTTATGATCCCAGGAGCCCCCTTCTCAAATTCCTTCTTAGGAAATGTCCCCTGTTTAAATGTCGATGACATTTCCCCAAAATAGCACCCAGGGTGGAGCGACTATTGTCTTCAGGCCACTGTCCCTTTTCCACTATCTGCTAATCCCCTTAGGGATCAGGTTCATCAGACCCTGTCTGTCACAAGACAAAAGAAGACAGCTGTAGTGGGGGGCTGGTGACAGCTAGATGACCGCTGGGATCATGCCTTCATGGCCTGCTCTCAAGCAGAGCTTAGATACCTAGGCTCCAGCCCTCCTCCCTCAGACTCTGGGGTGCAGATCCCAGCCCTCCTCC
>PVHP010051228.1:0-11503 GCA_004024765.1 Zapus hudsonius | reverse complement strand
ACTGCATCATATCTGCATTGCTGTTGTGGTCAGGAGTCATAATGTTCTCTCTCTGCAATTCTGTATGAGCTTCTTCCACCTCCTTTCCAGTTTCGTGTTCCATAATGGGACTAGCGGCCCTGATTTGGGAAGTTGCATTTTTCCTTTGGCTTCTGCCCATGCCCAGATAGAGAAGTGGGGGTCAGTGGTCCCGAAGCTGATGAGAGGCTGGGTGGCCCCAAACTTGGGCCTGTATTGCAGACAGACCCCAAACCTCCGTGGAGAGGCACTCCTTCCCCTCTCAGAAGGTGGAGGGGACCGCCTCTGAGGACCAGCTGCTCCCACAGGGAAGCCTCTCAGTTGGAGCCAAGTACCAGGAATCTGCCACGAGGGGATAAAGGTGGAGCCTGAGGTGCAGAGGAAGGGCACAGCTGCTGGCTCCCCTGCAGAGCCGAGAGCTGCTGGGAACCGCAGCGGTTCTGAAGCTGAGGAGAGGCTGGGCGGCCCCAAACCTCCCCTCTCAGAAGGTGGGGAAGACCGCCTCTGAGGAACAGCCGCTCCCGCGGGGAAGCCTCTCAATTGGCGCCAGGGATCTGAACCCGCGCGAGGGGACAAAGGCGTGAGCCCTGGGTGCACTAGGCCCAGCCCGCTCTGTGCTCCCCTGCAGAGCTGAGAGCTGCCGGGAACCCGCAGCGGTTCTGAAGCTGAGGAGAGGCTGGGCAGCCCCAAACCTCCCCTCTCAGAAGGGGGGGAAGACCGCCTCTGTGGACCGGCCACTCCCGCGGGGAAGCCTCTCAATTGGCGCCAGGGATCTGAACCCGCGGGAGGGGACAAAGGCGTGAGCCCTGGGTGCACTAGGCCCAGCCAGATCTGTGCTCCCCTGCAGAGCTGAGATCAGCTGTGGAACCCTGCTGTGGACCCTAAGCCAAAGCCGAGGAGAGGCCGTGAGCGGGTGCCCGGGTCTCAGTTCTGCAATGAAACCTCTGTGGAGAGCTTGGAATCTGCCCCAGGGGATAATGGCGGGAGCTAGTGGGGGGGGAGGGCTCAGCCCTCTGCTCCACAGGGGAGCAGAGAGCTGCTCGCGAACCCTGTCTGCTCAGCCCAGGGGTTCGGGAGGGAGGGAGAATCCGAACTCGGGTTCGGCCTGTGTCCAAAGCCTGGATACCAGCTGAGGGGATTAAACCTTTCCGGAGAGTCCTGGCGACATTGTTACTCGGTCACCATCTTGCTCCGCCCCCTAAATTACTCTTTTCTAATTAAATCTTCCTTCCAACTCCAACTTCTGGCACCACTGACCTCCACCATAAGTTTGCTATTTTGAGAATGTTATATAAATAGTCATACAACATGCAACCTTTTGAGATAGGCTTTTTTTCAGTCAACATAATGCCTAAAATTTTCATATGAATTAATGCTTGTTGCTTTTAATTACTATCAGCCCATGACTTGGATGGAACAGTTTATCCATTCACTTATTGAAGGACATTTGGGTTGTTTCCAGCTTTAGGCTATCACAAACAGAGCAGTTTTTATATGAATACAGTTTTTATGAGTATAGGCTTTCATTTCTTTAAGTACTTAGCACTTGGATTTCTGAGTTTTATGACAAGTGTATATTTATTTGTATAAAAAACAACAGTGTTTTTCTAGTATTGCTGTGCCATTTTACATCCATACTAGCAATGCACGAGAGATTCAGCTGTGCTGTAACTGCTCATTATATGGTATCAATGGGATATTTTACTTATTTCTTCTGTGTGCATGTGTGTGGGGGCATGTGTAATCATGTAGGCACACACACATGTGTGTGGGTGCACGTGCATGTGTGTTTATATGTGGAGGTTAGAGGTCATTCTCAAGGCTCTTCCTCTATCATTCTCTTTAGTTGTTTAAAAAAAAAAAAACAGGTCTCTCACTGACTCCCAGAGCTCACAAATTCAGCTAGACACAGTAAGCAGCAAGTCCTAGGGATCCTCCTGTTTCTACTGAGATTTCAGGCGTATTCCACCACACCTGGCATTTTACATGGGTGCTGGGGATTTGAACTCCAATCTCTGTGCTTATGTGGCCTTTAGTGATAGAGCCATCTCCTCCTCCCAAGACCAGGCGTTTTTATTTTAGCCCTTTTAGCAGGTATATAGTGACATCTTACTGAGGTGTTAATTTGTGTTTTCCTAATGGCCAATGTTATGAAAACTAGAATGATGTTTAATGTTTATATCATGTGTTGCATTTTTACAAATATTATATTAAACATCTATTCATTCTCACAAGTACAGTATAGTGTATTTAAAGTGATTAAAAGATGATATCATATATCTAGACAGCCGTATCTAATTGCATTATTGCAAGATCAAAATAACTTAGAACTGTAAAGGAAAATGGAAGGAATTTAGCTAAAGCTTCCTGTTTTACAGAGAATGAACTTCCAGAAAGGGTCAATTATTTCTCACATTCCTGAAATCACGACATATACACTTCTGATGTTTGACTCTCTTTTATAAGGTCTCACCTAGTAGGCAACAATGTATGCTTGAATCTTTGAGGTGGCTGAGAATCCACTCAATTTTGTGCTCTGTTCTTTTAGGAATTGTTTCTTGACATTGAAGTGAAATTGCCTATAAACAAGTGAACAGCCTGTAAGGGTTTTGGCATTGAGCTGAAATGGCTTATTATATAGATCCTGTCAATGGATCTAGTTCCATTCTCAGAAACCTTGTGACCTTTCTCCATGGAAGGGCTTCAGATAATAAACAAAATATTCCTAGTAATACAATCTATGAATATCCATTGCAAGATAAAATGAAATATGCCTTCTTTTCACTGAGTATGAGTGGCTCTTCATATCATTAAATTAATTGCAAATATGTTCTAAAACTTTAAGCTAAAAACCTCAAGGGTAAATTGCCTTTATTTTTGAAATGCTAACAGCACATGCATGGTACAGCATTCAAAATATTGAAGGTATGCAGTAAAAAGTCATGATCCCCAGTCATCTAGTTAGATATGATATTCTACACTCAG
The DNA here is from genome assembly GCA_004024765.1 of Zapus hudsonius. Classification (NCBI taxonomy): domain Eukaryota; kingdom Metazoa; phylum Chordata; class Mammalia; order Rodentia; family Dipodidae; genus Zapus; species Zapus hudsonius. The sequence continues at coordinate 8,500 of PVHP010051228.1, read as the reverse complement.
TTTCAGGTCCTTTACAAAATGTATTGCTCTTAATGATTATGGCATTTTTAATTTGGCTGTACCAGATCTTCATTGTTCATCTTAAATGATTCTGCTGTTATAATCTTTCATACACATATATTTCCAACTTTAGGTGTATATTTTAGATTATTTTTAGAAGAAATGCTTATTTTCCTAGAAGAAAATTTCTGCATCAAATAGCACTGGTTTGTACATAACTCCTCACAGAAATACGATTTTATATTTTTACCAAAAGTATTTAAATGTACATTTGAAGTAAATGATGTCTCTCCCTATTAAACTCTTAGAGATGCTTCACACATGCTTATACCCACCCATCCAATTAGATATAACGTTAAAAGTTGTTACTACACATGACATGTTACAGTTAATTTTTGTTATATTTATCTCTTTACAAGTCTGATTTGCTCAGTAGATTAAAAAATATGTGGTGGAGGGGGCACATGTGGCAGTAGTTGTGTGGAGGTCAGAGGACAACTCGGAGGTGTCTGTAGTAGACCTTTTGAGATACGGTCTCTTACCACAATAAATGAATTATCAGACTTCAATGGAAAATCAAACTAGATGGCCTGCAAGTTTCAAATTTCACCAATTCTGCCTCCTATTGCCATAAGCATATTGGGATTAAAAAAGGGTGTGCCCAAAGGGAAAAATAACCTGGCTATCTCTCATGCAATCCATAACCCCCTATCCCATGGTCTGGTCCAGCAAGCCTACTGAGGAGGCCCCCAACTGGCTGGGGACAGGGAGGAGGGAAATGGGGGTACTATCACAAGACTTGCTCATACAATATATCTAATTATTGACAATAAATGTTAATTTAAAAAATAATAAACATGTTAATTCAATAAAAAAATGGGTGTGCCACTTTTTATTCAGTTTTATGTGAGTGCTGGGGCATTGTACCCTGGCTATCAGACTTTCAAGCAAGTACCTTTAACCACTAGCCCTCCTCACCACATTTTAAAATAATATTTCCCAGAAACAGTAGTCTAATCATCATTTTAACTCCTAATGTAGACATAGATAGAATAGTTATTTTATAAATTTATGACATTTAAATAAGTGAATGAACTTGAAAATTCCTCCCTATTTTGTTGGATTCTTCTTACAATGGCATAGAGTCAAAATTTTAACAACTCATTCATACAGATATTCTACTTATTAACAATGAAAAAAATTGAAAACTCTAAGAGTGACCATCTAGAATGGAGCTGAGAGTAACACGGCTGTTCTAACATTGAAAAAAAATAATCCTCCTCTGGCTGTGGAGATGGCTACATAGTTAAGTGCACTTCTTGTACTAGCATGAGGGGCCTTGAGATTGCTTGAGTTCAAATCCCTACAACTCATATCAACAGCTGGGCATGGGCATACACATCCATGTCCTCTAGTGCACAGATGCTAGAGCATTGCTAGAGTTCACAAACTGCAAGCTCTGGAATCAGTAAGAGACTTCCTTACAAGGAAAAAAAACAGGTGAGTGAGTGATGGGGACACTCTAAGTGCTCCACTGCACACTGCAGAAGAGCCCATGGTGTGCCACAGGTGAGTGCATAGGGTGCTGCATCAACACATATGCATGCATAGACGAAGACACACACACACACACACACACACACACACACACACACACACACACACAGAATACTGACCAAGGTAGAAATTGTGGATCTATACAAACAACCTCAGGAGAGGTTGCCTGCCATCTCAGAGTCAATATCCTTTAGCTCCTCTCACCTAGCCTCTTTTTCTGTGATTTGTCCCACCTTACAATTATATGATGAAGATGTCAAGATGCTTATTGGTTCCAGATAAATACTGCTGGCAGCATTTTATTTTCTTAATAGCTTAATAACCCTGTCAGGAAGAAAATTAGAGTGCAACAATTATAGTTAAACCTGTATGGTATTAGATTGATTACTGCTATTACATATACTCCCAGATCATCCTTCACAATTCCTTTCAGAGTCTGGCCAAGGACCAACATGGTCCTGCCTAGGGATTAGAAGTGTCAGTAAATCTCAGATGAGTGAATAAAGTTCCAGCCAAAGATGGATGGTAGAGTTTCTAAGTGATATAATTTCCATTTTATATCACTGGAACCACTTTGTGATCCTTTATTTCTGAACCTTTGTGACTACTTGAGAATATTGAAAAGGTATTTTATCCTATAAATATTTTGTATATGATTGAGTATCTGCATTTGTACTTCTGCTACTCCTGCTACAGATCAAAAGAAGTAGGGAGAAATATTTGCCAATGGGCTGTCTTTATTCACCTGAGTGCAAGGGCTATTTGGCTATTTGATTTGTTGAAACATGGCTCCCTTCTACTGGCAATACACAGTACCCCTATCAGCCTCTTTCAAACATTGACAATTTCTGTCATAGTAGAGACTGCATGGTTTATAATATATATAATAATATATAATATAATTATATAATATATATATAATTATATATAATATATATATAATTATATAATATATATATATATATAACTCTGATCTTATTCAAATAGTCCCTCCAATGAGGTGGGAGGTCTCAAAGGATGGAGATGGTAGATCTGTAAGTAGAGGGTAGAAACTGGGAACAGAAAGGTCTAAGTGGGGGCAGGGAAGGGTAATGGAGGAGGGAGATGGGGTAACCAAAACTAAATTTATTATGAATGAGCTTTAGGGATCCTTTTTGTTAACTAACTTTAAAAAATAAATATTTTTTAAAAAGAGAGAATTTGAGAAGTACCCTTTAGGGGTAGATAAAGATGTACTCAGAAGGTATAGATTGTTACATCAAAATCCAAGTCACAATGATGGGACATCTCTCAGTGAGTTGTTGATTAGGGAGGCCCTCCAAACAGCATAGGTTATTGCCAAGGCTCTTGGTTGTTCACCCGAATGCAATGTTATGGCCCTATTGTTAAAGACAGCAAGCACGATGGGCCCACTAGGGCAATAGTGGCATGATTGTTATGGGAGTAAGCAACTGTTCTTGGATTGGTTTTGAGGCAGGCTCCATGGGAGGGAATTCATGACTGACACTGAAAATCTAGTCAGAAGCCTATGGCTGGGAATGTCATAAGCCCTGGGGGGAATAGATAGGGGGAGGCTACTACTGTTTGCCTAAATGGATATATTATGCCCTCCAAGTTTCCTCTAAATATGTATGTATATGCTCTTATATTAATTCTATTATCACTTTAAGCTAGATAAGCTTCTGTTTTTACATGGTAGTGACTAGACTAGGGAAATTCAAAACTCATTGAAATGTGAACAAGTGTCAGTTGAGCTTTCAACACTAAATGGGACACCTCTATCACATGGTCCAAGGCCCAGTGACTATAGCTCAAAAGGATAGAAAAACTATATGAGCCAAAGGAAGGGAAGGAGTGCTTTAGAAAACCATCTTCCAGACACAAAGTAGCTGATGCATCTATGACCTCAGAGTGGCCATCAAGACATGCACAAGACTGCACACACGAGGTCAGATTTTAAAATGACACCAAAATAGAAGAGGAGTTAGTAGGAAAGTTGGTCAGTGGGAGAGGGGATGCAGTAGGGGAGTGGGATATTATAATCTGGATACATTGTGTTTATGTATAGAAATTGTCAGTAAAAAGCTAAAACAAAGAAATAGTCACTTGAAGAAGTGTCTCAGATCTTCATCCTCCATCACTCATTTCATCATCTTAATTCTTTTAACCTCATTTAGGAAAACCTCAATTGTGAGTCATCCTGACTGGGTAAGGGATGTCCAGATGGCTGGTAAAATGTTATTTCTGGATGTAATTATGTAAGTGACAAACATTTACATCAGCAGAAGAAATAAGATCTGCCTTCATCAGTTTGCAGGCAAGTAAATCATTATGGTCCTTACCAAATAGATTTTTGAATATTTATTAATTTATATTTAATAATTAGAAACACTGTATAAACAAGTCTTTTATTGGTATCCCTATTTCCCTGCTCCCTGCCCACGGTCCACTGAGGGCCCTCCCCAGTGGGATTGCTGGAATTGTCTATGGAATGGAGGGCTATGAATTGTATAAGATGTAGCCAGTATTTTGTTGTTGTTGTTGTTGTTGTTGTTGAGTTGGGACAATGCCTCTGGATATTTCCCCCCAACCACCACTACCATGGCTTTTACAATCTATCAGTCCCCTCATCTGCAAATTACCCTGAGTCATGGTAGGTGAATTTTAAGTCTGCTTTACTGTTGAGCACTTAAGAATCTCTGAGTTTCTGCTTTGGACTAGTTTGAGTATCCTCAGCATCTGTCTCCATTACCATTTTATAGGTTGTCTGACTTTCTGTGGAGTCAGTACTCTTGCTTGTCTTACCACTTTCTCTATGGTTTCATTTTGGTCCTACATGATGAGATAGGGCTGGTTCATCTCCTGCCAGGGTTTCAGCCATCATTTCTGGTCTTGGTGAAATTGGGTAGTGCATGGTTCTCCAACAGAGAGTCAGATCAGTATAGGTTAAATGGGAAAACATTGTTAATTTGGTGAGAATTTAATGATTGTAGCCTTTTTGTAAATATAAATTTTACATGGTAAATTGGTAAATGGTAAAGGGGGGCTTCCCCTTGGAGTCAGGGTTCTTGGTCTCCATGAGAATTTGCCTTGGATCCCAGGTCCAATTAATAGTTCCTTGCCATTAGTGGATCTCTTAGCCAATCAGAGAGCTATTGAATACCCACCTAGGTTAAGCACCACTATTGTACAGATGAGCACTTCTTGCTTTGCTGGTCTCTGCCTTGTTAGAGTGTCCTCTGCATTCTCAAACCATTGGTCAGTGTTGAACAGTGATGTTCCCTGCTTTCTCCAAATATCACTGGCCGGTTTCCCCTGGAAGCTCATGTAGCTCCTTCCAGCACTATACACACTAATAATCTGGGATCTGGCTTCCTTTCCAGATCCAGTGGGGTCTCTCCATATCGGGTGACAGCAGTCTGTGGTATCTTCAGCAACAGGGTCTTATCTTTTGCCTGGGGCAGGTAATCAAGAGTTTAACCTCTAAAACAATAACCCTGTCTTGTTTTAGAGAACTTGTAGCTCTCTCTGATCAACAGGTCAGTGTGCCAAGTAACCAATTACTGGGACAGGAAGTTATAGGCCAGAGACATTTGGGTTTGGGTTAGGCTGCATCTCACCCACTTCAGGGCCCTTCTTACCAGACGATGCCCCCATCTTCCTCAAGAGTTTACTGTGCAAAAGTAAAGATTTTTATGGTATCAATTCATTATGGTGTTAGATTAGTGTATATCTTCCTTGCCCTCCCATTCCCTCCCCCTGCCCCCAATTCCTTCCATCCCCATTGTCAGTCTCACAATTCACATGTCATGCTTGCTTACTATTCAAACTTAACATGATTAGGTACCACAGATGAGGGAGAATATCTGTCTTTCTGTTTTAAGTGTGAGTTCACTGAGTATGATCTGTTCCAAGTTCATCCACATTCCTGCAAATTTAATAATGTCATCTTTCCTTATAGCTGAGAAGAACTGCATGGTGTATATGTCCAGTGATGGGCATTTGGGTTGAGGATTCTTAGCTATTGTGAATTGAGCAGCTATAAACATGGTTGAGCAGATGTCTCTGTGCTGAGCCTTGAGGGTAGATGCCCAGTAGAGGGAAAGCTGAGTCTGTTGGTAGCTCTATTTGAAACTTTGCCAAGAGTCTCCACACTGATTTCCATAGTGGTTGTGTAAGTTTGCATTCCAAATAAAATTTTTAAAAGGGAAATCTTCCTTTCTCTTTGACTTGAAAAATCAGTCTCCTTCAGATGTACTAACAGTGCTGATTCTCAGGTCTTGACTCCTTCACTTACACCAGTATTACCAGCTGTTTTTATCAAGCCTTGGACAAGGAGTTACATCCTTGGCTCTACTGATCCTCGCATTCTGACTTGACTTGTCCTCTAGCTTGCTGACAGCAGATACTGGAGTTCCTTAAACATATGAGCAATTTTCATATTCTCTTATCTATCTTTTTTTTTTTTTTGAGGTAGAGTCTCACTCTAGCCCAGGCTTACCTGGAATTCTCTATGTAGTCTCAGAGTAGCCTGGAACTCACATCAATTCTCCTACTTCTGCCTCCCTAGTGCTGGGATTAAAAGCATGCACCACCACACCCAGCTCTCTTAGCTATTTAAAAAAAATTGAAGTACAATAAAATTTCAAGAGAGTAAATTGTGATTTTTATGAGGCATGAAACTTCAAACCAAAAGTATCTTGGGAGCTCCACTGAACACAGGGAGGCTTTCATAGAAGAAACAGAATTAGAGAAAATGCTTTTGTGGTTAGCTATACAGTTGCTTCTTTTGACTCATCATAGTAGAAAAGTCCATTTTATATTGGCTGCTTCTGATTGGCTAGGCTTAAGTTCTAATTTTTCTTTTACATAGGCATTTATAAATATTAGCTCATTTCATTTTATTTGTTTGCAAATCAAGCAAGGTTAACTGGTTGTGTCTGCTTATTCTTCAAGCCATTTTCCATTCTAATTAATTCTCTCCTTCTTTCTTCTCGCCTCTCCCTCCCTCCCCCTTCCTTTCTCTCTCTCTTTCTTCCTCCCTCCATCCATCTCTCTCTTGCTGATTTTCTCTGGAAAACCATAATACAGTAATCTAGTTGTCATTACTAAATTTTTAAAACTCTGTACATTGACTTCAGTAGGATGCCATAACAAATGACCACAAAGTGGTAGCTTAAAAAAAAATCTGTTCTATAGTTCTGATACCAAAAGTCTAAAACCAGGGCATTCACAGGCTTGGATTTCCTCTTGAGCATCTAGGGGAGATATTGGCCTTGGATTTCTCCAGTTTCTGGTATCCGTCAGCATTCCTTCACTTGTGGCCATATTAGTCTCTGCTTCTATGGTCACACTGCCTCCTTTTCTCAGCATTTTCTTGGTTTTCATATACACCATTACATATACATGATTGGATTTTCATATAATCCATGACCCTCTCCTCTTCAGATCCCTAATTACAACTGCACAGGCCTTTCCTTTCCATTAAGTGCCTTGGGTTCCAAGATTAGGATGTGGATTGTTTATCTTTGAGTGTAGGTGTCTTTCAATCACTATTTCTTGTTGAAGTATACAGTTTTTCTCTCATTTCAGAATTTTTCTTCCTGATGCTCTGAAGAAGCTCAAGAAACTTTACTAAACCACTCTTTTGCTTTTAAGCATTTTTCCAGTGATTTTTTTTGTTGTTGTTTCTTTATTTAGAAGTCCCTATTCCTTAGGACAAATGGACACCAATGGGGAGGTAAGAAACTGAAAATTAAAAAAAAAAGCAAACACAACCATAAATTATTTAATTAAGGCAGAAATTCATTTGGAGAATTGTGTTCTTAGGTCCTTGCACAAATATCCAGCATAAAGTAGAAACGTGAAGACACACACCAATCACTCTATGTGGCTTCTGGACGCAATCAAGAGATGGGGTACACATAAGATGCATAAAGCTGTTTCTGGATTAACATAGCACAGATTCAAAGTAAACATTATAATAAATTGGAGTATACTCAAAAATTATTAACACATAGTAAACACATAGATATTTATTATTATTAATTATGGGCTAAAAAGCTGTATACAACTAGCAGCACAGTGCATTCCATATCATTAGAGTTACCACAAATATGTAAAATGTTAAGCCTCTTTAGAATGGTGGACATCACTAGGCAATAGGTATTTTTTCAACTGCATAATAATCTTATGGGACCATAGTCATATATGTGGTCTGTTGTTGACTGAAATGCCATTATGTGGTGCATGACTGTAATTCAGAGTGTAAGGTTTCCATTTTCACCGGGAGGGCAGGCATTTGCCTGTATTAAGTGTTCTCGGAAGCATTTTGTTTCCCATAATTCCTCAAATATGTGATATCCACTATTGTTGAACCCAGAACACCAAGAAAAGACCACAGACTCAAATTAGGCCAAATTAAAGCAAACTACACAGGAGCTTTGTGCACACAGGAGCTAGTCAGCGGCTGTCTCACCCAAAAGCAGGGCTTCAGAGACCAGTAGCCTGCAAAAGAAAAAGTGAGGTTTTTATATACAAAAACTTGGGAGTTTCCAACAAAGGGGTTTAGCAAGCAGAATACACATTGGCATTTTTCCCTGGATGTCATGGGTCTTATCATGGTCAAGGAGAGGAGTAACATAGATTCCGGGAAGAATGATAGCATAGTCAGGAGTGTGGGGGGGTCTGGATGGCATGGGTCTTATCATAATAACGTAGATTCTGGGAAGAATAACAGCATAGTCGAGGGGAGAAATTCTTGGGAGGGGTAGAGCACAGTCACTAAAGTTCCAGGCAAGTTCAAGGTCAGATCAAATAAAACTTTGTTATAAAATAACTTCTAACTTCAAGATGGAGTCTGGTTCTTCACTGTTGTCAGCTTTCATTTGTACTTGCCCCTCAAAAGTATGGAATACCAACTGTTAGGCCAAATTTCAGCCCC
>PVHP010051227.1:0-11608 GCA_004024765.1 Zapus hudsonius | reverse complement strand
CCCCGACGTAGGGTCTCGCTCTTGCCCAGGCTGACCTGAAATTCACTATGTAGTCTCAGGGTGGCCTTGAACTCATGACAATCCTCCTACATCTGCCTCCCGACTGCTGGGATTAAAGGCGTGTGCCACCACGACCAGCTTAAAAAGACTTTTTAAAAAACTTTCAGGGCTGGAGAGATGGCTCAGCTGTTAAGGCACTTGCCTCCATTACCTAAGGTCCCTGGTTCAGTTTCCCAGTACCCACATAAGCCAGATCCACAAGGTGGTGGTCCTGGTGTGTTCTCTCTTCTCTCTCTCAATCTCTCTCTCTCTCTCTCTCTCTGAAAAATGAATAAATAAATAAAATATTAAAAAAAAAACTTTCAGCATTAGCTGAAATCCCAGCACTTGGGTGGCAGAGGTAGGAGGATCTCCGTGAGTTCAAGGCCACCCTGAGACTACATAGTGAATTCCAGGTCAGCTTGGGCTCTAGTGGAACCCTACCTCAAAAAATCAATCAATCAATAAAACCTCTCAGCATCAGAATTCAACATGCTGTCCCTGAGCAGGACATGGCCTTCTCCGCTCTTTATTCCTGTCCCTGGTGGGAAGCACCCAACTCTCAGAATGGTCAAGTACATCTCCTCTAAGGAACCTGTGGACATTCCTTACTAGAATTCTCTTCCTGAAACCCTAGAACAGGCTCTGTATCCAATCTACCCCCTCTGTGAGGGTAAACAAGGCCCCACACAGTTAACTGCTTGCTCAGAGACACAGGAAGCCACTATCTGCCACACCAGTTGTTATCGATCTTAACAACTGCCTGATGACATATGGTCATATTCTGCTCATGTCCATATTGGGATACTTAGCCTATCTCTGATAAGCTGCTATGTTTCTCAAATATGGCTGGCTCTTGTGCCTAATCCAGAAGTTGGTAATAGATGAATGAGGTAAGGTTAATTTGTCAATTTTTCTGGATTTGGGCCTCGCCCAATAAGGGGCAAATGTAGGCACTCACAATGTTTATTATTTGGTAGTGATGGGTGAGAAATGTCTCCCACTTGTAATTCAATTTTTTTATTTGAGAGGGAAAGACAGACCAAAGAGGTGAGTATGGGTGTGCTAGGGCATCCCATCCCTGTAAATGAACTCTCTATACATGCTCCACTTTGTGTATCTGTCTTTATGTGCGTACTGGGGATTTGAACCCAGACTGGGAGTCTTTATAAGCAAGTGCCTTTAACCGCTGAGCCATCTCCCTAAGCTTATGTTTAAGCCTTGTGCTTCATCCCCAGCTGGTGCAATTTGTGGGGTTGAACCTTGCTGGGTGGAGCCTTGCTGGAGGAGGTGTGGCACTGGGGGTGGAGCCCTGCTAGTGGAGGTGTGGTACTGGGAGTGGAGCCTTCACTGGGTGTTTATGGTTGAGCTCACTCTTGTTGCTCCTCCAGCTGCTGGGACAAGATGTGGTGCTTAATTGTCTGCTCTGTTGTGATTTCCTTGTCCTTCCATCAGCTACTCAGGTCTGGTGGGTTATCCCAGCAGCAAGATGGTAACTGCAGTTGTAACTATCAGGCTAAGGACGGACCCTCTTCAAGCAGGAGGAAGCCATGCTGGTTTGGGGGTACGAGTAAGATTAGGAGAGTGTCTGCTGAGTTGCTTGAAGAAAGCAGTGGCAGAAGTGAGGAGGTAGGAGCCACAAGAGGAAGGGCAAAGATGGGCGTGGTGACGCCTTTAATCCCAGCACTCGGGAGGCAGAGGTAGGAGAATCACCATGAGTTCAAGGCCACCCTGAGACTACATAGTGAATTACAGGTCAGCCTGGGCTAGAGTGAGACCCTACCTCGAAAAAAACAAAAAAGAAAAGAAAGAAAAAAAAGAAAGCAGAGTGGAAACCCTCTGCTCTGCCCTCCGAGATGCTCTTATCCCTCAGTACTCTGCAGATGTGCAATAAAGAGACAAATATAAACATTCGTGAGCTGGGTCTGGTGGCTTACTGTCTCGGGACTTGAGAAGAAGAGGTAGGAAAATCACTGTGAATCCGAGGCCTCATGCCTCAAGAAAACAAAGAAAAACAAAGCAGTGATTTGAATCAGCCGGGCGTGGTGGTGCATGCCTTTAATCCCAGCACTCGGGAGGCAGAGGTAGGAGGGTCACTGAGAGTTCAAGGCCACCCTGAGACTACATAGTGAATTCCAGGTCAGCCTGGACTAGAGTGAGACCCTACCTCGAAAAACCAAAAAAAAAAAGAAAGAAAGAAATTAGTGATTTGAGCTGAAGGTGGTATGTATGTCACTGTGCCTTCAGCAGGCGAATCAGAGCTTCCTCCTTCCATTAGTCCTCCCTTCCTGACTCCCTCCACTACCACAAGAACCAAAGTTCAAGGAAGAACTTTGCAAAGTCAGTGCTACAAGGCTCAGAATGGATGACCTCCTTTCCTGGGAAAATCTTTAGGGAACTGTATTCTCCTCTAGCTTCCAGGTCTAGAGCTAAACATGACTTTCAGGTTCCTGGCAGCTCTCAAATCCAGATAGACCTCTCCGCACCCCTCTCAGTAGCAGCAATGCCGCCTCCTTCTGTGAACCCTATTGATTTCTTAGACCTGTCAAAACTCATTTTAGTAACTTTATCTGCAACAAAATAATTGACTGCTGACCATGAGATCTGTAGTCAAGTGCTTTGGAGGCCCTCCACCTCCACTGCTGTGAACTCTGGGGCAGATGGAGTGTGTGTTCTCTGACTGCTGAGTACCGGGCCCAGACAAGGTACTGGACAGACTCCGAGAGCAAGGAGGGCTTGGGTGCTTTCTCCAGGGAATTTGCCAACAGTCAGGATTCCTTGTGATACATGCTATTGTAGGTCCCATTGGGGAGCCAGAGTACCTTCCTACCCTCCACTTCTTTGAGAAAGTGGACAGAGTGCAGCAGTAAGGATGTTCCTAAAACGCCTTTGGCCCACCATGCCCAAGTCCTGTCCTCTGTGCTTAGTACTTCAGTGCATGGAGAGTGCTGGATTGTGGGCTGCAGTATTTTTTTCCCCAGAAATTCTATTAGTTCTCAAGATAGGAGGAGAGGAGTTTTAGATTATACACTGTTCAGAGGATCAGCACAGTGGCCCCTCTGCTGCTTGGAGTTGATGTCTGTTTTGTCTGCCTTCTTTTCAGTCCCTGAAGGATTTGGGACAGACCTGCCCTTTCCTCGGGAGGTGCAGAGCCAGGATGGTATTGGGCTCAGCCTCCCAACTCTTGCAAAAAATCAGTCCTGTTGTGAGAGAGTGGGTGGCCTCAGAACAGAATGGCAGTTGTGCCTGTGGAGCCAGGCAAGAGGAGGGGCCTCTTTGGAAGCTTTGTTCAGCCTGTGGGCCGCTTCCTGGCACTGCCTGGCTCAGAGAAGGAGGAAGGGCAGGGTTCTCCCTGCTCATCAGTCCACCCAGAAGCCCTTTCTCCTTGTCACCTGCCCGCTGTCCCAAAGGCTTCACAAACCCTTGCTAAAGGCCTTCATTTTAGGACTATAGAGGGAGACCAAAGGTGCCTTCTTTGCCCTGTTGCCATTGCTCATCCTTGCCTTTAAAATAAAGTAATAACAGTGATAATTAACTTTTATTGAGCACACATTGTGCTAACCATCCTCTGACTTGGTGTTTTATGAGCATTGCCTCACTTAAAGTTTACCTTAGTCCCGAGGTGGAGCCTCAAGCAAGTCTCATTATTGGTGGGGATAGACTCCCAGCTGGTTATTGAGTTAGGAATTGGGAGCATGTCTGAAAAGCCACCTGACTCTGACTTCCATGTTCTCCCCTCTGACTTTTCCTACAAAACCATTCTGGCAAAAGGCACCTAGACATCAGGGTCCCCCATAAGCTCCTAAGCAATATCCCTATCTGTCACCAATATCCTTAATTCACTCATAACCTTCCTCCCCTCCAGCATCACAATCCTTGTTGAAGTTCTAACACTTTGTTCTCTTTTTCCACCCCTTTCTCCCAGGACCCCGCCGGGATCTTTGAGCTGGTGGAAGTGGTCGGCAATGGAACCTATGGACAAGTGTACAAGGTGAGACATGGTGCAGAAATGTAACGTCTACATCTGTGTGAGCCACCCTCTTGGCAGGAATGGAAGAAGTAGGCTCCAGATCTGGACATCTGAGGGGGCTACAGGAGATTATGGACTGGGACTCCCTTCCAAGAGGAGAGAAAGGACCTGGGAGAGAAGACAGAAGAGAAGAGCTGGGGGGGGGGGTGACATTCAGCTGGCTTCTGCCTTTGAGTGTAGAACTGGTCCTGGGTGTGACAGGAACAAGTCTGCAGCTGCTGACTGGCTGGGACAGGAAGCAGGAAGAGACACGGCAGTGGGGAGCATGTGGGGACACGGGTGTCAGAGCCTACCTGGGAATTAAGAGCTTAGGCCACAAGTGTGGGTGCGGCTTCCCGCCCAAGACCATTGGGGTCAAGAGGACGACCTCATAGTTGGCTTTCTACAGAGAAGTGTCTTTCATGACCTGCAGCTGGAGCTGCTATTGAGACCACCTCCTTTCCCACAGAAGCGGCATTTCCTCAGCCCCTGACTGTGGCATGCCCAAGCTAGCCCATGGCCCACGCCTGAAGCAGCCATAGCAGGGAGAGGGGGATTTAGGTTGGGTGCTGCTCCCTCCCCTACAACACATAGTCTCCCTCTGCATCTCCAGACACATTTCCATAAGTCCCCTGCCTCTCTGGTCTCCTGATCACTGGACCACATGCCTTTTGCCTACATCCATCCCGTGTAAGCTTGAAGGGGAATTCTTCCATCCTGCTTAGTTGTTTCCATGGAAATAGCAGTCTGTTGTGCTACACTTCTCTGGATGGATTTAGGGTCTTGAATGGCTGCTGAAGACAAAAATAACCCAGGGTGGCAGTACCCACATCCTGCCACACAAAGGACGGTCATCCCTTACCCTGTTCTTCCCAGGAAACCTGGAACTTTCCTGTCCAAGCCTTTGATGACTTCTGCCAGGAAGGGCCTATGGCTAGGACACAGTCAAGAACGGGAAGTTTCCTCCCATTAAGATTGGTGACTGGGTATCAGCACATGTCAGTCAGTCCCTCTATTTGCCTGAATTCCCTAAAATTTGAGCTTTCTCTACTGACAACATAAAAAGCCTTGGGGTGAGGTTGATCTAGGGAAAGGACTCCTATCTAGAGTAGGTAGGCGAGGAAAGCACTGGACATTTTGTCTTGCATGGGAGATAAGAGGCAAAACCCCTTCTCAGCTGCCTTCACCAGGCTGCAGGAATGTTAGAGAAACCTCCAGTCTGGAGAAAGTCCACACCAGGGAGGCTGGAACAGAACATCAGCATCTGTCACTTTCCTGTTGGGATTTTTAGAGAACCATCTTTTGAGCTTGGAGTTGCTATCTAGGCAGCTTTTCTATTGGCCACAGCAGCTCTGGAACTCTTTCCATGACCACATATGGGCCAACATTGAGCCACACAGAGGGCACATTCTAAGATAGGAAACCTGGTTTTCCCCAGAATCAAGCCCTCTTCACTGTTTTGTCTGTTAGTGTGGACACTGACTGTCCATTCTTGGCTCTCTTGCAGGGTCGTCATGTCAAGACTGGGCAGCTGGCTGCCATCAAAGTCATGGATGTCACAGAGGTAGGGAGTGGATCCAGGAAGAGCGGGGCTGGGATTGAGAAGGGGCTGTTGGGTCTTAGGGCCCACCGCCTCCATGTGCCTAGGATGAGGAGGAAGAGATCAAACAAGAGATCAACATGTTGAAGAAGTATTCTCACCACCGCAACATCGCCACCTACTATGGGGCTTTTATCAAGAAGAGCCCCCCTGGGAATGACGACCAGCTCTGGGTGAGAAATGCCCTGTCTGCCCTTCCACATTTCCTTCTCGAGGCAGCTCATATGGAACTTGGACCAGTGCCAGCATTTGTTCCTGAAAGCTCTTCCTTAGGTCTGGATCCAGAGGGATCTCAAGACACATGGAGCTCCCCACCTTTGCCCTGATCTTTCCTAAATAGTGAGCAACTGCATCCTAGCATGACTAGAAGAGATGGGAGGAGTTTTAGTTTATGAGTTTTTGTGCCTTTGACCATAGCTCCTGAGAGAGCCCCAGAACTGAAGCATCCATGGGAAGCAACAACGCTCCGGCCTGTCTTGGCTGTACACACATTAGCCCTTCTGAGTGATGATTTGAACCAGAGCCCACGCAAATGCCTCCTAAGCCATTTCTGAGTCATTTGCTCCCTGGTTGGGGCACTGGTACCACCACAGCTTTCCCAGCCTCACCTTCTGTGGTGCCTAGCCCTGAGGGGAGACTTGTAGTGGCTGTTGAGAGTTTTAGGACTCATACCAGGTCTCCCCTAGTCTGCTAGACAGCAAGTGTTTAGTAAATGCCTTTTGTATGCCCTGTATAGATGAGCATGAGCCATGGTTCCAGCCTCAGAGCCCCTTAGGCTTTGGGGGAACACACACAGAACCCACCTAGGTATGTGTAATGGAGGTTCACTGAGGACTGGTGTCTAGACACTAGAGGTTGGGTGTCCTCTTCTGGACTTCTGGATAGCAGTCCTTCTCTCCTCCCCCAGAGCTCTGCTGTCCAGGGGCAAAGCCAGACTCAGAGCATATACAAAGTACCTCTTATTATATAGCAAATACACACGTCCGTCCCAGTGCAGTGAGCCTTTTGTGAAAGGAGTTGTACAGGAAGGCTTCCCAAGTGACCCTCAGCAGCACGCTGGGTAGACTCCACGCACTTTCCCAGACCTGTAGAGCCACCACTTCTCAGCCCCCTTCTTGCCTGAGTCAAGGATAATAAACTTTTTCTGTGACAGGCCAAACAGTAAATACTTTAGGCTTTGCTGTTCATATTTTCTGTCTCACCATTACTCAGTTCTGCTGATGGGCCATGAAAGCAGCAAGATAAATGAGCGTGGCTGGTTTGGGTGTGGCGGCTCATACCTAGAATTCTAGCCCTTGGGAGGCAGAGGCAGGAGAATCTCGAGTTGGAAACCACCTGGGGTTACTAGGAAGACCCCCGATTCAAAGAAACAAAAATCAAAACCAAAATGAGTGTGACTCAAACACCTTTTGACTTTTTTTAAAAAAATATTTTATTCATTTTCAAGCAGAGAGAGAGAGAGAGAGAGAGAGAGAGAGAGAGAGAGAGAGAGAGAGAGAGAATACATCAGGGCCACCACCTTGTGGGTCTGGCTTATGTGGGTCCTGGGGAATTGAACCCGGGGCCTTAGGCACTGGAAACAAGTGCCTTAACTGCTGAACCAACTCTCCAGCCCTTGACTTTTTTTTTTGACTGCTAAAATTTCATGTTATTCTCATATGTTATGAAATAGGATGATTTTGGTTTTCCCCCAATCATTATGTTATAAAAACCAATCTGGGGTTATAGTTCAGTAGTGGTAGGGTGCTTGCCTAACATACTCCAGGCCCTGGATTCGATCCCTAGCACCACATAGACACATTTATAAAAACCATTCTTAGCTTCATGGCTATTCAAAAGCAACTTTGGCCCACCAGAGTTTTCTAACCCCTGCTCTAGAGCAATGGTCCTTAACCAGTTTAGTTCCCAGAGAGAAGCTAATGAAAGCACTGGATCCTTCCTCAGGAGGAATGATGTGCTCGCATCATTGGGTTGACAGTTTCAGGGATTCTTTGGACTCTGCTTGAGGACTCGACCTCAGCCTACCAGTTTTTATCCACTGTATTCCCTTTTCTTTCCTGACCTCAAGAAGTCCTGTGGCCTCTAAGGGGTCACGAAGCCCGTGCTATCTGGCCCCCAAACCTCTGGAGCTTCTCTAGGGGTCTGGCTGGAGGCAGAAGCCTTGACTGACAGATACTTTCCCTTCTGGTGCCTTCCTGGGACCATAGCTGGTGATGGAGTTCTGTGGTGCTGGTTCAGTGACTGACCTGGTAAAGAACACAAAAGGGAATGCGCTGAAGGAGGATTGTATTGCCTACATCTGCAGGGAGATTCTGAGGGTGAGCTTCTCACCTCTCCCTCTACCCAAGCCACCCTGGCTCGAGATTCTCCGTGAACATTGACCATCCCACACTAGGAGACGAACTGCCTGTAAAACGTAGAGTCCAGTGGGAATGGGGTGGAGTGGGGCCCCTGCCTTGGGATTCTCAGGCTGTTGCTTCTCCATTTGTATCCTTGCAGCTGTCCCCAGGACAGATCAGCCTGTACCTGGGCTCTGAGTGGGGAGGATCCCACTCTATCTAGACTGACAGCCCCCTCTCCTCGATCCCATTCTACCTCCTTGCTTATCCCGTTCCCTCTGACACCATGGCTGATTGTTTTTTTCCCAGGGTCTCGCCCATCTCCATGCCCACAAGGTGATCCATCGAGACATCAAGGGGCAGAATGTGCTACTGACAGAGAATGCTGAAGTCAAACTAGGTGCGCTGGTTCCTTCCAAGGCCCTCCCACTGCCTAAAGAGAATGGGGTCCCCTTTCTCTCCAGTGGCTTAGGTCTAGTCACCTGTGTGCTGGGATTCAATCCCCTGAGAAGTTTCTCACCTACCATCCATTAGGGTCCCCTCAGAGGTAGATGGGCATCATGGCCCCTCCTGCCTAATCCCCAGATCAGGTTCTTTCTGGGTGTTGATGGGGCGGAAGAGGATGCTGAGATGTCCCTGTGGGGACAGGACCTCACTGCCTTGGAGCAGGCATGTGAGTGCAGTGGATGAGGCAAAGGAGCAGACCCCTGTGCTGACCCCCTGCCCCCCATCTCACAGTGGATTTTGGGGTGAGTGCTCAGCTGGACCGCACTGTGGGCAGGCGGAACACTTTCATTGGGACCCCATACTGGATGGCCCCAGAAGTCATTGCCTGTGACGAGAACCCTGATGCTACCTATGACTACAGGGTAAGAAGTGGGAAGGCAGCGACACGCAGGCACCAGAGGCAGGAAGTGCAGTGGGGTGACAGGTAGGGAACAAAAGGAAGATGTGGTGGCATAAGACAGTGAAGGATAGAAATACTTGGTGGCATATAGCCAGCCATGTGGATCATGTCTGTAATCCCAGCACTTGGAAGGCTAGAGTAGAAAGGTCACAAGTTTGAGGCCCTCCTGGGCTACATAGCAGACCTTGTCCTAAATTTAAAAACAACACACTATTTATGGCAAGATTAGTATGGGTGGGTAAGGCGGGCTGGTTGGAGGACAGAAACCTCAGGAAGGTCTTGAAGAAGCCAAAAGTGGTGAGTAAATAACACATTATTATCAGGGACACTCACCTATCCCTTCTCTCCTTTAGAGTGACATTTGGTCTCTAGGAATCACAGCCATCGAAATGGCAGAGGGAGCCCCCCGTAAGTGCTAAATCTGCTCTGGGTAGGATGGGAGAGAAAGGGGCTAAGGGAACAGCTGTAGGGATGAATTGGCCCTAGGAGGCCATATCCATGGGTGCGAAGTGTGATGAAGATAATGGTGTCTCTTCTGTATCCCAGCTCTGTGTGACATGCACCCCATGCGAGCCCTCTTTCTCATCCCACGGAACCCTCCCCCTAGGCTCAAGTCCAAGAAATGGTACGTCTCTGAGGATCTGGAACCTGGGAAGGAAGGTCTTTTTGTGCAGGGCCACCCCCAGACACTCCTTTGTGTACAGGCTTTGATCTGCACCATGGAAGAGGTGTGGGGATGGTGGGCAGCAACTGGGGTTGGAATTGGCAGAAGCTAGGAGGGAGTCAGAGTGGCTTGGGCATAAGTTACTGTTAGCCCCTTCCACGGGCCCTCCCAGTGTGACCCACCACTGTCTCCAGGTCTAAGAAGTTCATTGACTTCATTGACACCTGTCTCATCAAAACTTACCTGAGCCGCCCACCAACAGAGCAGTTACTAAAGTTTCCCTTCATCCGAGACCAGCCCACAGAGCGGCAGGTCCGCATCCAGCTCAAGGACCACATTGACCGGTCCCGGAAGAAGCGGGGTGAGAAAGGTCAGTGGGCATTTGGGAGGTGGAGAGTTTTAGGAGATGCCTCTACCCTATCTCCTCTGCACTCCCTTTGCAGTCCCTCCCCCATACACGCCTCCCTGCCCAGTGAGACAGATCTCTCTCTGGAGCTAGCTTCAGGGTGTTTTACCACCTGATCCAAATCAGCCTTCCAAGTGAGGCTGTCTGGGGCCAGAAGACATCCTCACAGAAATCTTATTGTGTATTCAGGCCCAAACCTATTGTCTCTCATTGCTCAGGGTGCGTAGGGGGCACTTCATGCTCAGTTACCCAACAGACCTTCTTGGTCATTCCCAGCCAAGGTTTCCCTAGCCCAGGGTGTGGGGTCTGGGGCACTGGGAGGAGAACCAGCAGTGACTTCCCCCTGCAGAGGAGACAGAATATGAGTACAGTGGCAGTGAAGAGGAAGATGACAGCCATGGAGAGGAAGGAGAGCCAAGGTACGTTTGGCAGCTAGAGGTTGGAGGTTGGGACCTTCATCTATTTTCTTAGGGGACAACAGTGGTCCCTGGCTTTGAGGATTGGGTGAAGGCACACAAACTTAGTCCTTATGTACCAAAGAATAGAATAGAATGAATGAATGAACAAGTGAGGAGGTTAACTCAGTGCTGAAATATGAACTGGGATTTCTTAAAGGAAGACAGGGCCAAAGACCAGGCAGAAGCCAGGTGTGGTGGTTCACAAACCCAGCATTTGGGAGGCTGAAGCAGGAGGATGATGAATTCCAGCCAGTTTGGTCTGCATAGTAAAGACTGTCTCAACAAATTGGGTGGACCCGGGCTTGGTGACACAGACTTTTAATCCCAGTATTTGGGAAGTAGATGGAGGGTTGCCAGGAGTTTGAGGCCAGCATAGGGCTACATATTGAATTCCAGTTCAGCCTGGGCTAGAGTGATGCCCTACCTTGAAGAAAAAAAAAAGACTTGGGTGGGTGGGCAGAAGAATGGACATGTCCAGCTCCCTGGGAATGGCCAGGAGCAGTGTCTGGTCCAGATCCTGACTTCAGTGCACCTTTGTGCTGCCCCGATCAGCTCCATCATGAACGTGCCTGGGGAGTCCACGCTGCGCCGTGAATTCCTCCGGCTCCAGCAAGAGAATAAGAGTAACTCTGAGGCTTTAAAGCAACAGCAGCAGCAGCAGCTGCAGCAGCAACAGCAGCAGCGAGACCCAGAGGCGCACATCAAACACTTGCTGCACCAGCGGCAGCGACGCATAGAGGAGCAGAAGGAGGAACGGCGGCGAGTCGAGGAGGTGAGAGACTTCATGGAAAGGCTCTGGCGAGGCTTACTCCCCAGACAGGACTCACCGAAACCTCCACTCTGGGCTAATCTGGCTCCATGTACCTTCAGTCTTAGGTAGCTGCAGGCCAAGTGCATCTGTCAGATATGTAGCTGGTCTGCTCTGAACATAAAAAGGATCTTTCAGAGAGCATCCTTAAAGTGCAGTCTTGTTATTTTGAACTAATTAGAGGTGGATAGAGAGAATTCATTTTAATTAAAGATAATCTTATGTTTAGTTTTTCAGGCTGGGCATGGTGGCACATGCCTTTAATCCCAGTATTTGGAAGGCAAAGGTAGGAGGATCACTGTGAGTTTGAGGCCAGCCTGGGACTACAGAGAGGGTTTAGGACAGCTTGAGCTAGAGCAAGACCCTACCTCAAAAAAA
>PVHP010051226.1:0-11503 GCA_004024765.1 Zapus hudsonius | reverse complement strand
CAATTGCAGCAAAACTGATAATGGCTGAATGTCCATAAAAGATATAAAGGGTAAATGAAGCTTGTTTTTTTGTTCTTTTCTTATAATACCATAAATTTATAGTTTTTCATGATAAATAGCTTTTTTAATCCCATTTAAGTATTGGGCCATTTCAGTTTGACGGGAGGGTCATAAGGTTAGCATGCTAAGATCACAAATAGGAGCAATGTGCTAGAGGTAAGTGGTGTCTGAGATAAGCAAGTCCTTGAAAGAGGGTGTTGGGTGCTTAGCTCAATCTGGATTTGGAGAATTTTTCTACTTAAACTCCTATTGGCATTCCGCTACTAACCTCGGGAACCAGAGCTTCTGGGGAATTTGTTTTGACACATAAAAGCAATCTGCAACCAAATATGTTTGAAAAGATGCTGGGCAAACCCAACACTAAACAGGCCCTGGGAATAAACTAATTTTCATTGTGCCTCTTGAAGAGGCAGCTATTGGAGGGGCTGGGGAGATAGCTTAGTCGTTTAAGTGCTTACCCGCTCATGAGTATGGACCTGAGTTTGACCCCTAAAATTCACATAACATCCAACCATGATCACATACTTGTAAACCCAGCACTGGGGCAAGCAGAGACAGGCAGATACCTAGAGGTTTACTGGCTAATGAGAGACCCTGTTTCAAAAAGGTAGATGCTGTTCCTGAGGAACAACGCCTGAGGTTGTCTTCATGTGTAACTGCACCCACCCACACACATATGCATGCATTGCAAAAGTGGCTATCCTCTCCAGCATGCAATAAGTGCATTTAACAGTGAAGACACTTGTTCATGAGGCATCTTGGTGAGATTGGCATTACTAGAATGTGGTTGACAACTTTAACCACAATTGGTCACAGTATTGGCTCAGGTTTGATTCTACTCCATGGCAGTCTGTATTCAAAGCTCTAATTTTAACCCTCTTTAACACATTCCCAAGTTCTACTAATAAATCTATATATAATATATATACTATATTATATATATACTAATAAATATATATGCATATGCATTTAATCCTGTCTGCCTGATCATACTTTTGAGTCTAAATTGGCATACATTAATTGAATCACTCTATACTATAGAATCAATGTATCAAAGTCTGCCTTCTACTTCTCAGTTATATTATCTTAAATATATTAAATGATCTAATCCTTGGTTTTCCCACATTTAACATGCAAAAATGAGAATAAATATAATACAGGGTTGTTAAGGATTTAGTGAGATGATACTTGCAAAGACTTTTAATGTCTGGCATGCAGCAAATGTATACTTAGTGTTAGCTCTCATGAAGTATTCCCAAACTTTATTTCAGAAATCGCACAAAGGTCATCAAATTACCCAACATCAACTGCTAAGTTGTCTGTCCTGTTGTTACTTATCAGTTGAGTAAAATGTCAAGTAATTGTGGTGTGGCCATCTATGTATAGCAGAGACATCTACTTCGTCTGAGCTTTTCTTGAAAGACACTGATGTGACCTGCACCTGCCCAGTGGTGGAGACATGGTGAGTCCTTCCCATACCCTTACTCTACTACACATCCAGGGCTCTTTTGTGATTTCAGAGTGCCACGGGGCTTTGTGCAGAAGCATTCCCCCAGAACATCCACACAGCATTCCCATAGGTCAAGGTTCACTCAGGATGTCCTGCTCTAGACCAGCATCCTTGGATGTAACTTATTATGAGCAGCATGTATCCAACAACTAGAAGCCAAGCAAGATCATGAGCAATGGGTAGGTGACAGTATAGCACATCAGAGAGGACAATTAGAGGTCATAGGAGACATCAGCCACTGAGTTCTTACTCTGATACCTTCTTCTGGAGAGTTAGCCCAGAGCAATGGATTTATCAGGTCTTTTCTCTAGTTCCAGTCAGCTCCGGAGCAAGAAAAAGATGCCCTTCTGATTTACATTTTGTTTTTGCTTTTGTTGTTGTTGTTGTTGTTGTTGTTGTTGTTTTTACCTCTGTCTACTCATCTAGCAATTTCTAAGAACGAAACAAGTATAGAAATATGCCTAGAAATGGGATAGGACATCTGAACATAATCTCACACCAAATTCTACTCCTGACTTTTTGAATCTGAGGCTCTATGGGAGACCTTTGGCCCAAGAGAACCTGAATGCAAATGAAGAAAAGGCTCTTTCCTGGTGACGTTTTCCTGCTAGCTATCAGACAGCACTTTACTAATAAACATCATCAGAAAGAGCAGCCCCTCGCTTGTACACAAAGCATAACTGCATACATGTAAGCCAAAGTCCTGGGTCTTGCTCCCCCCTTAAGCTCTTAGACCAAAGCACCAAATTTGCTCTCTTTTTTTGACATTTGGATAGGCCTTTTTTTTTTCTCTAAAGATGCCTTTTCTTTTCTAAATCCCTAATCTTTCCTTTGAACCAAGTCTATCTTTGGTAGATAAAATGTGTAAAGGAAAACTGGGAGCAAAGCAATTGCAAGTTAATTCATACCAGCCAATTCTGATAATAACACTCTGAAAAGTGCGTGTAAACCTTCCAAACCCTGCTTTCACAGCGATGATGGGAGAAGTTCTGAGGACCTCTCTAGCTTTAGGCAGAACTAAGAACTTCTTCGTTGAATGTTATCTGGAGGATTCTTTCCCATTTCTTAGAGGCCTCAGAGTGGATTAGCTTCCTGGGCAGCATGTCCTGTCCCCAACTTTCAAAAGTCACTCTAGTAGTTTCTCTTAGTTTGTCTACTTAAATACTTGTGAAGAGAGACAGAAATAGAGATCATTGAAAAAGGCAGGCATATGATGCTTTGCATTTTGAGGTGTTCACATATAAAATAGCTACTATATGCGAACAGGATTGGTGATTCTCCAAATTAGAGATCTCCAAACCAGCACATCAGTAGCACCTGATAACTTAATACAAGTGCAAGTTCTTGATCCATTCCAGGCCTAGGAGTCAGGAACATTGAGGGAAGGGAGGCACAAGAAATCCAAGCTTGAACAAGAAAAGGTAACCCTTTTGCTCGTTGGAGGTTGAGCCACTGGTCTAAGTTCTAAACCATTGAGAGTAAAAATAACAGCATTAGTCCCAGCACTCAGGAGGCAAAGGTAGGAGGATTGCCTTGAGTTCAAGGCCACCCTAAAACTACATAGTGAATTCCAGGTCAGCCTGAGCTAGAGAGAGACCCTACCTCAAAAAGCCAAAATAATAATAATAATAATAACAACATAAGTAAAAATAATTATCCACCAATAGACAAGACCTAATAATAGTCAGATAGGCCACAACAATTAGCCATAGAGATAAATCTCTAACTTCTCTATGTGTGGCCTGGTTGGCTCTTGAGGCCTCAAGAGACTTCACACAAGGTCAAGAACTTTCTCTTAAAAACCAGTTCAGAGCATCACTCATTCATTTCCTGCTGGTGCTGACACTGAGGCTGGACTTGACTCTCACATTCTTCAGAATGAATGACTTTAAGAGCTCAGGCCTTTGACAAGTTTCAGCATTGTAATTTACCTTGAGATATGATGCCTCCAACACCTTAGGCCAGCTTGAACTGGACTCAAGTCTGCACATCTACCCTAACTGAATGTGCTCTCAGATTAGCTCCTGCCTGCTTTCCCACCCTCTTCCATTCCATTCTATTTCAAGTCATTTTGCTCCTTCCTGCCTAGCAGAAGTTCCCAGGATGCCAAAAGGACTAAATGTGGTGACTAACCTGCTTTTTATAATGTCCTGAAATCCAGCTCCAACTCCAAATGGAATTTTACTATAGTAGGGGTTATTAATCACCATTATTATGTACTGAACTGTGCCACATACACTCAAAAGAAAATAACTCATATGTTGGATGTGACTGTGTTCCGAGATAGAACCTTTAAGAGATAACAAAGGTTAAATGAGGTCATAAGGTGGGAATCAATTGTGACAGGACAGGTGTCACTATAAGAAGAGACACCAGAGAGCTCTTCCAACCACACTGCTACAGAGGAAAGACCATGTAAGGACACAGCCAGATAGTAAAGAGACCCTCTACAAACCAGGAAGAGAGGTTGAAACCAACCAAGAAAGCACCTTGACCTTGGGCATCAGAACTTTTTGTTGTGTAAGACACTTGATCTTCATCATTTTGTTATAGCAAGCTGAGCAGACTAGTTCTTTCTGAACCAGACTCTGGGGGAGGTTTGAAATAATACAAACCCAGGGAAAGATGGGTGTGAGGAAGGAGAATGAAAGAGGAGAAGGGAGAGTAGCCAGGGAGTTGGAGAAGAAATTCAAAAAAACAAAATTTGAGGCTACCCTGAGACTACATAGTGAATTCCAGGTTGTCAGCCTGGGCTAGAGAGACCGTAACTTGAAAAACCAAAAAAAAAGATTCATGTATAGAAAATTCAGGAAGACAGAATCAATGTCTGCCATTAAAAGATAATTTAAACATTCCATTGTAATGAGAGAATACTAAAACTTTCAGTTTCAAATGGAACTTTATGAATATTTATGATTTGAAATAATAGTGGGTATTTACAAATCATACATAAATAGACATTAATTAAGAATGTGGATTCCCAACAATTTTTGCAAATTGAAGTCCACAATCAACAAAGTTTATACTCTATTTATTTAGGAAATACAAATCCCAGGATATTTGATTTTTCATGGGTAATTCTCCCTTGTACTAATTCCTTCTGGTTATGTCCTTCCATAAGTGTATGTCTGCAGGAAAAGAGAATGTTGATGACATAACTTTGAAAATTCTCAGACCAGTGAATGATTTCTCATGTCAAATTAATAAAGTAGTTCTTGATTATGAAAAAAAAAGAAAGAAAATGTCAAGATGAGACCTAATGCTTTGCATGCTAATTTTAGAGCAATTAAAAAAAATACAAACCCTAGGCTGGAGAGATGACCCAGTCAGTAAAGCACTTGCTGTGCAAATGTCAGATCTGAGTTCTGACATGCAGGCCTCATATAAATGTTAGGTGTAGTGTCACAGCTGAAATCTCAACACTGGAGGAAGAAACAGGGGAGCCCCGAGGGCAAGCTGACTATATAAACAAACCCGATTGGTGATCTCTGGGTTCTAGTATGAACCCCTATCTCAATAAAGTAGTGAGCAATTGAAGAAAACGTCCACCATCAACTTTTGGCCTTCATACACATATGTGCACCCACACACATGTAAACATGCATTACACACACATACACACACACACACACACACACACACTTATACACACACATTTCCATAGAGAACTCGGCTTGCCTGAGGCATGGCTCTTGTATTAATACTTTGCAGAGGCGTGTCGGATTATTCTGCATTGAGCCAAGGCTGCGAACCTCCGGGACTATTTCTGGTTTGAAGAATTTAATCCCTAGGCCTATTTTCTACAAAGGCTGTTCACTGACATAACTTGGGAGGATATCTTTAAATTTAGACGAATCTACTTTCCTATTCCAAGGAATCCCCAAATAGACAAAGAAGACATGATTATAGCTTGCCAGCTTGAGCAAAAGAATATAAACGGAGCTTTAAATTAAAATAACCTCAGAATAGATTCGTTCAGCATTTTAATGCAATAATTTATTAGAGTTCTTATTTTTTCCTATGGAAAGTAACTTTCTAGGGAAGACGCAAAATTTGTAAAGAAACTATCAATTCTGTAAAGAAGTCAGAGTTCTAACATTCAAAGCACAGCATTTGAAATTCAGTCTTTAATTTAGACAAAATTAAAAGACATAGGCCATTGGCTATATAATCCACCCTCTCAGGAGAATAGTATAGGATGATAGAAAGTTAGTGGAAATTTTGTGGAGAAAACATATTACTAATCTCCCCAAATTGGATGGAAGATGTACTGGACAGAAAATGAGACCTACTCACAAAATTGTGGGAATGTCAAGAGGGGCAGATTTCAAATCTGAACAGCTCCAAAGACACACCGCAGCCACTGCGAGGACCAGGAAAGCCTCTGCTGAGTCAGTGAGCCACGATCTAAATTAGGAAGCTCTCCCAGATGACCCAGAACCATACAGCATCAGTGAGTAAAATGGATGACGCCCTCCATGAGAACTACTCAAGTGACTCAATGACTAATCAATGCATCACAGTACCGTAGCTTCAGAATGGGGCAACCTACATGGTGCCCAGAGCTCTAGCTGCCAGGAGCCTGAAAGCTGAGGAGTTTCTTTTGTTGTTGGGTTGGCATATTTTTGTTTGTTTATCTTGTTTTGTTTTCAGTCTTTGATCCTAGGGAAAGATTGGAATATCTTCATAAAGCCACTCTCTGTCTCCTCAGCATCCATACACAATTTTCCGCACTTGTATTTTTGAGGTAGGGTCTTGCTCTAGCCCAGGCTGACCTGGAATTCACTATGTAGTCTCAGGGTGGCCTTGAACTCACTGAAGTCACCACGATCCCCCTGCCTCTGCCTTCCAATTGCTGGGACTGAAGGCGTGCACCACCACACCTGGCTCACACTTGTATTTTTGAACAGCAAAGCAACTTCCAGGATAGATTAAATTTGCTCCATTCTTCCAACTACAGACTGACAAACAGGAGACATGTAGAGAATCAATAGGGTTCCAGCTATACTCTTCTTTCGTTTGCCCTACAGGTATTTAGGTTCAATTTTGCCAGTCAAGACAAGATTGCTCTCCTTTTCCTAAAATGGTTAGTTAATAGCCCCACATTAATCCTGGGTGAGTATGCAATGCTGGGTGGGAGGGGGGTCAAGCCCAGGGCCTTACCCATACCAGGCAAGTGGTCTGCCACTGGGCTGCACCTCCATCCCCTTATTAAAGATTTTATCCCCTGAAGCATTCACTCCACTTTTAGAATCTTAGACAACTTCTCACAGAGCAGAGCCTAACGTTACAGAAAAGGAGGCAAAGTTTTATAAGTAGACCATTTTGGTATGATAATGAGATGCCATTCCCAAGCCTCTCACTTTGTTTCAGGCTCCATGAATTCCAGCTATGGGAAAAATATGTTGAGTGACTCAGGGTAAATACCATATCTGTAAGACAACACCCCAGTCTTCCAAGGTGCTTCTTATATGCTGCCATAACCAAGCCTTCAATAGGCTGTTCCATCATTGTACATGGGCAATTGCTTCTAGATGGATATTACCAGTGAATCCCATAAGTACCAACCTAATGCCTCATTTCTTTTGCTATAAAATTAGTTTCTGTGGTCAGAAAAAGTATTGTGTGGGTTACTGTGAGTAAGCTATTTAGGAAGTGCTCAGATGTTCTCTAGCAAAAAACACTGCAAGCAGAGTAGAAAAGTCCAAATCTAGATGGAATTATCCATGGGTAGCAAGAAAAATGGGATTTTCTCCACGATGTAAGTGACTTCATTACTTTACCTACCACTAAGCCACCTGCATCTTGAGCATTTATTTAATAAGTAACTATAACAAATATGATAAGGGAGAATTCAAGTTAGTGAGCTGATAGACAACATCCTTTTCTGGTCTAGAGCCATACCATCCTGAAGTCACTTGAGCACTGCTGATCTCAGAAGCTACACAGGGTCTGGCCTGGTTAGTGCTTACATGCCAAGGGACATCCACCTATGACACCACAACCAGCTTGCTCATTAGCCCAGTAAGCATTGTTGGAGTAGACATAAATCAATATATTTTTCACCTACCGAATGACTGTTAGGTTCACTGGATTTTGAGAACCCCATCACCAAGTAGTTCCGTTTGAATTGTAGTCATAAAAGATACTTGGCTCAGCCTCAGGGGCCCATCTGAAATGTCTACCCACCTCTTCCAGTTTCTCATCAGTCACCTGACCTCACACTTTCCAACTCACTAACAATGACCACTTGCCCATGAAGTCAGTGTGTGTATGGTATGTGTGCCTGTGTGTGTGTGTGTGTGTGTTAAGCTATCTTTAATTCCAGGAAAACTAGGTCACTAGCTAGACACATGACTGTATGTACAGTGTGGGAATTTTCTTCTCCCTGTTTTTTACTGACACCTTTGAGCAATGTAAATAGGTGATTTACCCTGATTTACCTCCAGCCTATACCACCATCATGAGTAGTCATCTCTGAACAGATTTGGATGTCTTTTTTCTTCTCAGAACTTATCATTTTGTCCTAGGCATAAGTTAGAGAATTAATGGAGTACTTTAGAGCCTAACAAGATTTATGGAATATGTTATACTTCTACTTAAGGACAGGGGGCAATGGATATGCCCTCATTGATGGAAGGATGAATTAAACACTACCTGGTTCAAGAGAAAGATCTCAGAGATATAAATACCTGCAGGTTCTGTGGCTAGCGACCTCGTCTCTGCTAGAGTCTAGTGACTATTGGATCAGTCAACTTCTCACTACTGGGACAAAATACCTGACAAAACCCAGCTTAAGGGAGGAAGACTTTATTTCCTATGACAGTTCCAGGTTACAGTCTATCATGGTAGAGACGGCATGAAGGCAGGTTCTGGTCACATGCAGTCCAACAGTGAGGAAGCAAAGCCAAGTGAAGAATGCTGAATAGCAGCTAGCTTTCTCCTTTTGATTCAGTCCAGGAATCCAACCTATGGAATGGTGTCACCTGCTGTTAGGGTGGGTCCTCCCGATTTAACTAATCTTAATCTAGAAAATTCTTCACACACACGACCAGAGATTTGATTCCAAGGTAATTCAACCAGGGATTAATCATCACACATATCTAGAAGAGTTTCTCAAAAGGAAAAGAGTTACATATTATGGAATGTTATATATGGATTCTGCTAGCTCTGGAAAAAATAATCCCATTATATACACATAACCCTACAAAAATAGTCTGAGGTATTCATGAGCCCAAACTGTATTGAGCACTAGAACCCTAAGCCCTACATACACACAAATGAGTAGCAGCACTAGAATCCTAAACCCTACATACACACAAATGAGTAGCAGCCAGACCCCTGTGAATTAGTGTTATCTTAGAACCAATATAATCTTCATTAAAAGGCCTGAGTGTGTTCTACTAACCATATTGTGGTAGTTTGAATGGATGTCCCCCAATAGATGCAGAAGTTTTATTAAAGCTTGTAACTTTAAGTTACAAGTGACTTTAAGTCGTCACTGTGGATGGATTGTAGGGTCCAGCCTAAGGTGTTTCACCTGCAGATCTGGAATTCCAGCTACAGTTATGCAGACAGCAGTCTGTGTGCTGCCTGCTTGGAGTTCCTGCAGTTTGGCTACCTGAGTATGGCTCTCCTGGAGATGCTGCTGGTGGCTTTTCTCTCTCTCTCTCTCTCTTTGTGGATCTGTACACTTCAAATAAGTCCCTTCTTCCTCACATAAACTGTGCCTGGTTTGGAGGGTCATCCCAGCAGTGCGAGCCGTCTATGACCTATACATTATCTTATTATCAGAAATGGAAAGATAATGGGAAGAATATACTTGTGATGTTTGATAGAGTCAATTCTTCAAATATCATTAATTGACTAAAAATGTAATTGTGTCCCAGGATAAATAAAAATTCCAGATATCCCTTGATGTCATAAATAACCCAAGGTCACAGGGAAAGAAAATAATGAATCCTTTTCACCCAAGAGTTTCTAGGTCTATGTATTGACTTGGGTCTCAGAATTAGTTAGTGAGGCCAGGATTCCCTGTCTTTATGGCAGCTGTCTGTTCACAGACCTTGGGGTTTTAGTGAGTACTCATCTATTTCACTCCAAGGGCCCAAGATCAATGACCCACTAAGCAATGCCACTGCTGTTCTTCCTCCTGAGGTAACTCTGCTCAGTTTTCTGCTGTGTCTGTGCCCCACTTTGTCTTTGCTACATAAAATTTTATCATCCCACTGAAGCTGTAATTCTAGCTGAACAGCAGCATCCATTTCTATACAAGACAGCCGTGGCTGCTCATAAAAGTGCCCTCATCAATGGGCTTATCAATGGTTTGAGTACTCTGGTGACACATGGTTATGAGACATTTGATCTTATTTGCATATTGAGCCCATTCTATCATTTTTAATTCCCTAATACTTACATTTCTTCTTTTTCACAAATAAGGAAATCTCTGGTATCTCAATTTCATCTAGTTTAAGCCACCATTAATTCTAGGAATCAAACCAAACATGCTCATATACTCAAGCTACACAGGCAATTCCAAATGACTAGAAATTATATCCACATGGATGAATTCAGCCCTCTCAAAGCTGTGGTCTACTATCTCCAAATCCTTACCTCAAATTTAGTTCCAGCTACTATCATAAATCTATTAGCAAAATAATTTGACTCCTTTCATTTACAGATGGTTTCCTGTAAGTCTGGATGTTGTAATGGCTCCCTGAGACATGTTAATAATGCATTAAGAGTGGCAAGGATGCAAGACCCTGCCTCACACAGACAGAGCGTCTTCAAACAAGGCAAGAATCACCATCATCAAACAAGGATGGACTCCTTCATTTAACAAGGAAGACTTGGCACAGACCAGCCATATGGGATATGCAGATTTATGTAAATCCTCCGAAATAACACCATTTGAAAAAAAAAGTCAAAAAGTAGAAATCCAGCAATGTGCAGCATCAGACTTTCCTCTTGATTTCCATTGAAACGAGGCTCAAGGCTACAAAAGATGAGAGATTATTTGAGGACAGTTCCAGAAACTTCTGGATTCTCAGACAGTTCCCACCACTGAAATTTTTAAATATTGAATTTATCACTTTTGTTTTTGCTCACAGCACAATTTACAAAAATAAAGGCCAACCCAACCCAAAGTCCTCTTCCCAACATTCCCTGTAACAGTCTGTCACAGCAGTCATTGTCTTCCAAACCCTTACCTGCGACAGACATATTATTTCAGATAACCAGAGATGAAAATGTAAGTTATTTCTCACTCAGTTTTCTACTAGTCTTAAAAATAATAAAGTCTCATCTCTTTTTTTATCCAATTGCTTGTAAATACCTAATTACTTTTCTTACTCAGAGTTCACTTGCAAATAACAGAAACCACTCTAGCTTAAACAGAAAAGATTTTATGTAGGGAATTACATTCTTCAATAAATTTCAAGAGTTGATGGAGCAGACTCCAGGCTAAGCTCCCAGGACCGACTCCCAGCCCTCAGAACCATTGTAACTGCTGTGGTTGGGAAAGTAACCTTCACCACTACAGAAAGACCATAAATCAGATGTGTATTTGCATAGTTGCTGACACCAAAGCCATTCTAACTTGCCATGACCGGAACACTGCCACCACTATGCCAGGAAGTTGTGCAACAGGAAACCATCACACTATGAAGTCACTGCTTCATGTGTGGACCCCAGACCCTGTGTCACCTTACCACAGCCTGTGTCTCCTCCCTTTAGGAGATATGTAGATATACACACAATGACATATGTGTGTATACTTGATTTCGTATTTGTTTTTTGACATTTTCATAGTTACATAGTACATTTTGCTCATAAGTACCCCACATTCCCCTCCCTTTTCTCCCTCAGTCTCACTGTCCTTCTTGTTCTGATCTCTTATCTCTGGGATCTTTTCTTAACCAAAATCTTATGCAA
>PVHP010051225.1:0-11419 GCA_004024765.1 Zapus hudsonius | reverse complement strand
GTTTAAAAAGCCTCTAACTTACAGACCTTCAAGGTCAGGTACTATGAAGTTGACATTGGCCTTTAAAATATAACTTCTACTGGAGACTTGGTAATTATTGATGTATAATCTGTCTGCTCAGTCCATTTACTTACAAGTTTAATATTCTTTCTCACCTGATGTGGTGTGGGCCTGTAATTATAGTACTCAATGAGTAGAGGTAGGAAGATTTAAGAGTTGGGGGCTAGCCTGGGAAACATAGTAAGACACTATCTTTTTAAAAAATATTTTATTTACCTATTTGAGAGAATGAGAGAAAGAGAAAGAGGGAGAGAGAGAGAGCAAGCGAGCATGCCAGGGCCTCCAGCTACTGCAAACTCCAGACACTACCTTGTGCATCTGGCTTCATGTGGGCACTGGGGAGTTGAACTCAGGTCCTTCTGTTTTGCAGGCAAGCACCTTAACCACTAAGCCATCTCTCCAGGCCCCAGTAAGACACTATCTTAAAAACAAAAAATCGTTTCTGCTCTCATAGGAAGCCTTTCTCTTTCCTTCTATGACAGAAACATGTAGCTGTCTTTCTTCTTAATTACTAATTTTCATTCCTTCTCAAAAAAAACTAATAAGCCAGCTATATATTCCCCACTTTGCTTAGCATGATCATATGATTTTTAAATAGAATAATTTTTGGGTGGGGTGTTCGGGAAATCTTCAAAGGGGCTGACCCAATTTTGCTATGCTATGTATTTATTCTGCAATGTCCCAGCAAGGAAATAGCTGTCTTAATGGTACTATTGTAACTTGGATGGTTCTGTACGGAGGGGGACTATTGCCAAAAGTAGGAGAGCGGGCTGGAGAGATGGCTCAGCGGTTAAGGCACTTGCCTCCAGTGCCTAAGGCCCCCGGTTTAATTACCCAGAACCCACATAAGCCAGACCCACAAGGTGGTGGCCCTGGTGCTCTCTCTCTCTCTCTCTCTCTCTCTCTCTCTCTCTCTCTCTCTGCTTGAAAAATGAATAAATATTTTTTAAAAAATTAGGAGAGCAGTCTAGACATAGAAATCATGACGACTATCACAGGCTCACGGACAAGAGATTCAGTTCAGCTGGTAAGGAGATTTTCAGTGCAGAGTCCCTTGACAATAGGGGCCATTGCACCAAAGAGCCATCAGGACAGGAAGTGGTCATGGTATTCATGACCTCATGATGGCTGATGCTACCTATACAAGACCTATATAATAGGAGGGAAACAATGATGACGTCAAAATAGAAGAGAGATGTGATGGTTAAGTTTTGATGTCAACTTGACTTTTCAAGTAATCTTGGGTGGGTCTCTGAGGATGTTCACAGGAAGGCAGCCTCTCAGTAGGGGGCAGGATGTCAAGAAGCTCAAAGAAGCTAGAAGACATCCCTTCCTGTGTGGGCAGTGCAGAAAGGAAATTCCGGAGACTCAGGAAGCCATTAAGTCTGGGATAGGGTTGCAAGACCCCTCCCTAAGCCTATATAAAGGAGAAGAAATTCTCTTTGGTTCTCCTGCCTGTTTGCTGTTCTGTGTGTGATGTTGGTGATGGGATTTTTCTCTCTGCTCAGACCTGTGAAAGAGGACCAGCCTCTTTCATTTTTATAGGAACTTCCCCTGGATCTGTAGCTTGAATAAATCATTTCCTCCCATAAATTGTGCCTGGTTTGAAGATTCATCCCAGCAGTGTGTGGCTGACTACAACAAGAGACTAGTGGGAAAGAAGAAGGGATTCAGTAGAGGCAGGATTTGGGAGGGTAAAATGGAAAGTGGTGGGAGGGAATGATGAACATAATTTATACAATGTCACTCAAAGGTCCACATTCAGCCATCAGACTCCTATTTCTGATGACACGCTGGATAAGCCCTCAACACTTCAGTCAACAAACCATTTAGAGAGCATCTGAGTGACAGCTAATATTATACACATTTATATACTTAGTATATATATATATATTTATATATGTAGTAAATTTTATATATATATATAGTAAATGCTGTATATATTTATGGAAGTTGTCCATTTTTTTGTGGGGAGACCTCAGATTTGAAAAATACCTCTTTGTAGATACTGAGCATGCTTGGTATTCAATGTCATTTTTCAGTTCTTTTTGGAATCTTAATTTTTTTTTCGAGGTAGGGTCTCACTCTAGCCCAGGCTGACATGGAATTCACTATGTAGTCCCAGGCTGGCCTCAAATTCATGGCGATCCTCCTACCTCTGCCTGCTGAGTGCTGGGATTAAAGGCCTGCACCACCACTACTGGCAAAATTTAAAATCTTAATGAAATATATATATATTTTTCCCTTCAAAGTAAAGTTGAAAAGCAAACAAACAAAAGGGAAAGTGCCAGCGAGCGACAACTTTGTTGCAAGTCATGGGTCCCCTGTGCTGCCTCCTTTGGAAAGCCATCTGAAAGATGCAATGGTGTATGAGTCAGGGTTCTCTAGAGGAAACATAATTGATAGAATGGATTATAATAAACGGGAATTTATTGGGGTAGTTTACGACAGTCCAACAACAGCAGTCTGTAGGCCCACAGGTGAAGAAACCAGTAGCTATTCAGTCCACGTGGCTGGATGTCTCAGCAGTCCCAATCCAGCCCAGAAGGCCTGATGGATCCCTGGGGAGCCACGACTCTTCAATCCATGATGTGAGGCCAAGAAAAGGGTAGGAGAGCAGGATACGAATGCAAGTCATGAATAAGCACCAGCAGCCGAGGGAGGAAGGTAGAGGGTTTCCTTCCCCTCAAGCTTCCTTATATTTAATCCCCTTGGAAGGCCCACATACTGGGGAGAAGGGCTCACTCTGGAGAAGGGAACTCCTCCCTTCTCCAAAATCCCAAAAGGATTTTGTCAATCCTTCCTGCAGGCAAACTCAGAGACCCGCCCAAGATTACTATGGATTATTACATAGGTCAGGTTGACAAATAAATTTAACCATCACAAATGGAGACTCTGTACTGGGCATGGAATGGATTTCATATGCAATTTGATTCTTTTTCATGTCTTTGAGGTGTTAGAGATTGAACCCAGGGCCTCCTGCAGGCTAGCAAGTCCCTGAAAAGGGAATTCGAAATCCAGCTTCTCCATTAAGGCAGCTTCTCCCCAATCATGCTATATTTCATCAACGTGAAGATGAACCTTTTTTTCTCACTTTAATATCTCTGAAATCGACAGATATTTATAACGGCTGTCAATCTCGTGGTGGCCATGCCTCATTGTTGACTCCCTGACACCAACTTAGATATCAGCTGTCACTCAGATGCTTTCTAAATGGTGTGTTCACTGAAGTGTTGAGGGCTTATCCAGCGTGTCATCAGAAATAGGAGTCTGATGGCTGAATGTGGACTTTTGGGCAAAGTCAACCAAGTGCCTTCACCAACACTAGTAGAATGAGGCATCAGAAGTGGAGAATCATGGAGCATGGTTTAAAAAAATATTATTGGGCTGGAGATATGGCTCACTGGTTAAGTCTCCAGTGCCTAAGGCCCCAGGTTCAATTCCCCAGGACCCACATAAGCCAGACCCACAAGGTGGTGGCCCTGATGCATATTCTCTCTCTCTTTCTCTCTGTATCTCTCTCTGCTTGAAAATGAATAAATAAAATATTTTTTAAAATATTATCAAGGGGCTGGCGAGATGGCTCAGCAGTTAAAGGAGCTTGCTAGCAAAGCCTAATGGCCTGGGTTCGATTCCCCAGTTCCCACGTGGAGCTGATACACAAAGTGGTACATGTATTTTGGATTTGTATGCAGTGGCAAGAGGCTCTGGCATACTCCGTTCCTCTCTCTCTCTCCCTCTCCTTTTATAAATAACTAAAAATTAAACAAAAACATTACCAAAGCTCCTGGCAACCCAGAGGTGGTAGGTGGGTGGGGATTGGGTGGGGGAGGGGAGAGAGGTAGAACTCTGATATCAATGCTCTTGAATTGTGTCCAGGGGACTTTGATTCCAAGTTCTCTCTCTCCCTCGCTCTCTTTCTCTCTCTCTGTCTTTTCCTGCCTCCCTGCCTCCCTCTCTTTCTGCAGTATTCATTTTCCAACCTCCCTGTATCTCCCCCACACAACAGTGGTTTAAATTTGCATTTCCAAACAGATTAATGGTATTGGACATCTTTTCATTGGCTTATTGACTATTCATGTATCTTTGATGAAATGTCTGTTCAAATCCTTTTTAATTGGGTTGTTTGTTGCTCTTATTGAATTATAAGAACTCATTACATATTCTGGGTATTGTGTTTGAAAATAGTACCTCAGTTGTAGCTCATTTTTTCCCCCATTTTCTTGACAGTGTCTTTCAAAGAACAGAAAGAAATTTTGTGAATTCTATTTGAATTTGTCAAGTTGTTTCTTTTATAGCTTGTGCTTTCTGTGTCTAACCTAAGAAAACTTTGCCAAAACCAAGGCCACGGGCTGGAGAAATGGCCTAGAGGTTAAGGCACTTGCCTGCAAAGCCTAAGAGCCCGGGGTTCAATTCCCCAGTACCTACATAAAGCCAGATGCACAAGGTGGTACATGTGTCTGAAGTTCATTTGCAGTGGCTGAAGGCCCTGATACACCCATTCTCTCTCCCTTTGCCTCTTGCTCTCTCTTTCTTATAAATAAATAAAATATTTAAAAAACCAAGGTGACATAGACTTTCTCCTGTGTTTTTCTAGAGAGGCTTCACAAGATTTCGAGTTTTGCAATTGGGAAGGTAGTCCATTTCCGTTCAATTCCTGTCCGTGGCACAAGCCATGTATTTCATGTCCATTTCAGTTTCATTAGCATTTATTGCAATGACTATCTTACTCGTTGACAATCAATGGACGCGGTATCAGCGTGGACCTATTTTTGAGGATGTCTCGTGGATCCAGGTCTCCATTCTTCTGCCGATTCCCAGTCTCTTTGATTGCTAGAACTCTCCAATCAAACCTGGAAAGTGAGATCATGTTAGTCCTCAACTTCGTGCTTGTTTTTCAAAATGATTCTTATAAGCTTGACTTTCCCTCCCCCCATGCATTTTAGATTTCGCTTTTCTGCTTCAACGAAAAAAGCTGTTAGGATTTAGGTATTTGGGGATTAGGTTGAATTTATAGATCAATTTTGGAAAGAATTGGCATCTCTGCAACGTTGAGTCTTGTAAGCTCTGAACGCAGCTTATCTGTTCATTTATTTTTGGTCTTTGATTTCTCTCGACGAAATTTCATTGTTTTGAGTGTCAGCCTTCTGTGTGCTCTGTTTGATTTAGCTCTATAATATTTCACGGGCTTGAAGTGGTTTTATACACGGCATTTCTTTGTAAATGTACCATTGTTCATTGCTGGTACCTAGAAACACAAGTGATTTTTGTACACTCACTTTGCATCTTGCTACCAGGCTAAAACTCAGCAATCGCTTTGATCTTCTGTTCTTTTGGAATTTCTATGTAAATAGTCATGTTGTCTGCCAATAGTTTCTTTCTTTCTAATTTGTATGCCTTTTATTTCTCTTTTTTTCTTGCTTTATTGTGCTAGCTAAACTCCCCAGTATAATGCTGAGTAGGAATATTTTTGTCATATGTCGACAAGAGGGATATACAGTAAATCTAAGTATAAAACAGCTCAATAAATATCCACAAATATCAGAATAAAAAAAGAACATCTTATCAGCCTTGAATTGGTAGCTGTTTTCTTCCTCAATGACTCCTAAAATAATGGCTTATTTTACCATTGATGGTTTAAAATAAAGAAGCCTTGTAATCCTTAGACAAGGTCCATTGCTTGCACGCAGATTAGCTGTGAACACTGCTCCATGAGTTACACAGTGTGGAGGCTCCCGTAGTAGGTTACACGTGCCCAAGGATTCATAGTTGATATTGTTAACACTTCCTTCCTTTATCTGAAGTATGAACTTTCCACTTGAGCCTGACCCAGGTCTACTACTTGGGATCTTGGAATGCTAAAAGTGATTGCTAAGTTAGTGACATTTACTAGATATCGATCCTGATATATTTAAACATGTGACCCAGAAAGAACTAAGATTTTACCTTATTTACCAGTTAACATGTCAGCCTTGCATAGTTTCATGAAATACCTGGACAAAAGACAAAGAATTTCATTGCTTATAGTACAGTAAGCTATGTCAATTTCATGTCTCTTTCAAAATGTTTTTATCTATTTATTTGCAAACAGAGAGAGATAGAGAAAAGAGAGACAGATAGACAGAATGGGCACACCAGGACCTCCAGCCGCCGCAAACAAGCTACAGATGCATGTGCCACCCTGTGCATCTGGCTTCTCATGGGTACTGAGGAACAGAGAGAGCCTGGGTCACTAGGCTTTGCAGGCAAGCTCCTTAACAACTGAGCCATCTCTCCAGCCCAAATTTTATGTTTTCCTTGGTTCCTCTTGGTTATAATGGGCACAGGGAACCAGGCACAGTGATCCAGGCCCACTGGCCCAGTTGATGGGGAGGCTGAAACGGGAGCATTACAGAAGTAAAAATAAAATCCCATAGGGAAGTTCTAGGCTGGCCCTGAGGAGTCAGAGACAGGTGGATCCTTAAAGCTCATTAGCCAGCAAGTCTAGCTTACTCAATGAGCTGCAGGCCAATCAAAAAGCCTGTCTCAAAAAGAGATGTATGGTAGATGTGTGGACAATACCTCCGACTTCCATAGGCACACATGTACACCCACATATGTGTTTATGAACATGCATGCACACACATAAATAAATAGATGGATAACAACAGGAAGTAAAGAATCTTCTACTTGGCAGTGTAGGTCTTGGCTACTGACCCCATGTGAATGTAGGGATAAAAGACTTGAGCAAGAAAATATAATCTTGTCCAGACAGCCCACGGAGGAGGATATCCAGCTGACTGGGGAGGGGGGGGGCAATGAGGAATTGGGGATAACAACTCATTGTTGGCCCACTAAACAATGTAACTCATTATGGACAATAAAAAAGAAAAGAAAATATAATCTTTTTTTTTTTTTTGGTTTTTCAAGGTAGGGTCTCCATCCAGCACAGGCTGACCTAGAATCCACTATGTAGTCTCAGGTTGGCCTTGAACTCACCACAATCCTCCTACCTCTGCCTCCCGAGTGTTGGGATTAAAGGCATGCGCCACCACAAACTCTTGAAGGCCTCCTTCTATACCCCTCATTTTTGAATGGAGGCTTGTCTGGCTTTTATCATACTCCAAATACAGGGTCCATGTAGGAGAGCCTACGTGACCTCTCAAGACTGAGATACCCTATGGGACTGTCTCAAAAAGCCTGCCCGCCCCTGGGACAGGATTCAGTGTTATGCATGTGGACATT
Source organism: Zapus hudsonius (assembly GCA_004024765.1). Classification (NCBI taxonomy): domain Eukaryota; kingdom Metazoa; phylum Chordata; class Mammalia; order Rodentia; family Dipodidae; genus Zapus; species Zapus hudsonius. The sequence continues at coordinate 4,135 of PVHP010051225.1, read as the reverse complement.
TGTAGACACTGAAGCTTTGCTAGACAGAACCACTGGAGTCCACTGTGGATCATCAGATGACAGTCACTGTGCTCACTGTGACACAGATCATTCACCCTGGGACATCCTGTTCTTTCTGTGGCTCTCTTTGCCTTCTTATTTTAAAGGAACCCTACCATGCAGAAAAGTAAGTGATTAGAACATGTCCGTTCCTCCCTGTGATGGTATGATTCAGGGGTCTCCCATAAACTTAATGCATCCTGAATCCCCAGCTGATGGCAGTTTTGGAATTAGAACCTTGTTGGAGGTGTTGTTGGGGGCGGATTTATGGGGGTTCTAGTCAGCTTCCCCTTGTCATTGTTTGACACACCTTCCTGCCGATGTTTGCAGTGCTGTGGCGGAGGTGATGTCCACCCTCTGCTCATGCCATCGTTTCCCCTGCCATTATGGAGCTTCCCCTCGCGTGTGTAAGCCAAAATAAACCCATTGCTTCTACAAACTGCTTCTAGTCAGGCTCTTTTCTGTGCAGTAATAGAACGTTGACTACCACACTCCCATTCTCCCATTATGTTATCCATCCCAAGAACTGAATGAAGTCACCTGAAACAGCCATTAAGGCATTTTACAGAGGTTCCCAGCTGATAGGAAGCTGTGAAAAGGGCCTCTGAAATAATATCACTCAACTTCAAAAGCAAACAGACATCCAGGAGCCCTTTGACCCCAGAATCCAGCTGGACCTACATTTGGGGGCAGGAGACCCACTGAGGATATCCATCAGATTTCTGGGGGCTGGTGTGAGCTTTTAGACATTTATTGAGTTGCTATCAAAGCCACTGTAAATTGCGAAACTTGTGATACATGTTTTCATTTGGAGGATTGCTGGGAGCATCCTGCCATTACTATGTGCTCCCAAACCTTAAAGGGTAGTTAGAATCTTACCTTCATCTTTTCTCATTAGCTTTTCACACTTGCTGGGTGGTGAATAAGCACCCAGGCTTCTCAGAGCCCCCTCCGCCTTGTCTGAGTTCATCTGAGCACTCAGGCTCTGAACTCAACCCCTTGTCTAATCTATCAGCTCCTTTCCAGACTCCCTTCTTTCCCCATCCATCTTTTCAAGCACTCTATTACCCTCCACCCGAATCTTGCACACAGTTCAAAGTGTGTATCTGGCAAACCTCCAACTCTGGATCAATCCGATCGCTCACTCCTAGAATCAGCCTATTTGGGTTGTTGGGACCCTCAGGAAGCAGGGGATGTTGAGCCAGGACATACTTCTCTCTCTACACCGGGCAGAGCACTCACTCTGCACGAATCTTTCAACAGTTTGTTCCGCACATATGAACTATAGTGAACATTTCTTAGTTGACTTCCTGGCATCCGTTCTTCATTCTCAGGAGCACCCGGAATTGTCTTTCAAAGGGCCCCTTTCTCAGTGATACTATTTAGGTGACTTTGACATGATTTCCATCTCCAGGGATGGCACTGATGGGCATAAGCAAATCAGTTGATGTTTCTAGGGCATCCTGGATCAGTGCCCGTTATGCTGTGGGCCAATGGTAGAAGAGCCTGTGATGACCTCTGGGAGGAGATGGAAGGGGAGCATTCTTTCATCGGAGTGTTTTATCGGGTATGATGAGTCTGTAACTTTTGTAAGCTGGCAAGCAGAACAGGACGAGAGATCACACAGGTGCCAGGGTACTAGTGATGTCCTGAACCTTTGAATCAAACCAAACCCTATGTCTAGGTTTGCTTTTAGGGTTCCAAGACTGTCTGCCAGTAAACCTCAGTGTGTCGGCATATGCCAAGCTTACATGATAGCAGATACTTCCAAACTTTGATCACTAGGTTCAATGCCCGTGCCCCCCCCCATCCACCTCCCCGAACGGGCTCTTACCTCCCAGTCCCAGGGAAACCAGGGCATCATGTGTTAGGGATTACATCAATTTACTTCCCTGACCTTGAAGTCCTCTGAATCCTCCCTCCTGCCTTCCAGATGGTCTCCTCTATCTTCCCAGAAACCTGGCTTCATCTTCATTCTATTTAGCATATTTCCCTAGGTGAAAACAGCCCATACCTGTTCCCAACCTCACCCTGCCCGTCTTCTAGCCTTCTCTGCCAAATTTATTTAGAGGAAAGATGTCATTAGGCTAGGGAAATGGGAGATAGTTCAATGGATAAAGAGCTTAATCACTCAAGTTTGAATGCCTAAGTTTGACCCCCAGACCCCATCCCATGTAAACCACGGGGCTTCTATAACTCTGTCATCTTCACAGTGGGATGGAAGGTGAAGAGAGAACTTCCTGGAAGCTCATGTGGGTTCAGCAAAGAGCAACAACCATGAAATTAAGAAAGAGAGAAAGAGAGAGAGAGGTAGAAAGATGAATAATGACAGCTGTGGTGGTTTAATTGTGAAGATATGTCCCCCATAGACTCAGGTGTTTTATTAAAGCTTGTAACTAGGATCTCTAGCTGCCTGGCTGGAGGAGGTGTCCCTGGGGGGTGGATCCTGGGACCCATCCCAAAGGTGTGTTTAGGGGTAGATCTGAGTTTCAGCCCAAAGGGTAGGGAAAGTTAGTTCTTATATGTAAATTAGAAGATATATTTGCCTAGAAAATGGTCTTGCTGTTGCTTCTGATCAAATAAAAAAATCCTTTTTAACTTAGTTTGTTAGGCAAACTCTTCACTCTTATGTGAAATTTTGGAACACAGCAGTATAGTAAAGAGCTCAGGAAAATGATGAAAAAATGCAAAAAATAACCTGCCAGAGAATTATGAAAGGGATTGTCTAGTGTTTCAAGCCTGGATTCTGTAGCTGGATTTCTTGGGTTCAAATCTCAGCTTTGCCACTTGATAAGCTATGTGTCTTTGGGCCAGTTCCTTGGCCTCTTGATGTCTAGTCTTAAATTTCTCTTGTGTTTCCTTCTCATTGGTTCCTCTTTGTGATGGTTAAATTTTGATGTTAACTCGACCTTTTTAGTCATCTTGGGTGGCTCTCTGAGGATGTTCACAGGAAGGCAGCTGTCATGGTTTGATCCAGGTGTCCCCCACAAACAAATGAATGTGTTGTGATAGATCGATCCTCAGCTGATGGTAGTTTGGGTTTTACAACCTCGATGAAGCTGTGTCCTCAGGGGTGGGCTTATGGGGTTATAAGCCAGCTTCCCCTTGCCAGTGTTTGGCACACCTTCCTGCTGCTGTTTGCAGTGCTGTGGCAGAGGTGATGCCCACCCCTCTGCTCATGCCATCGTTTTCCCTGCCAGGATGGAGTCTCCCCTCGAGTCCATAAGCCTAATAAACCCATTCCTCCACAAGCCACTTTTGTTTGGGTTCTTTCTGCGCAGCAACAAGAAGCTGACTGCAACAGCAGCCCTCTCAGTAGGGGGCAGGATGTTAGGAAGCTCAGAAAGCTAGAAACAAGCATCCCTTCCTTGGAGGGCAGTGCAGGAAGGAAAATTCCAGAGACTAAGGGAGTCAACAAGTCTGGGAAAGGGTTGCAAGATCCCACCCTAAGGCTTTATAAAGGGGGAGAACAATCTCCCCTTTTCCCCCTGCCTGTGTTTTGTTGGTGTGCGAATAGTGTTGGTGATGGGTTTCTCTCTCTGCTTGGACCTGTGAAAGGGGGGCAGCCTCTTTCACCATTACGGAACTTCCTCTGGATCTGTCACCTCAATAAATCCTTTCCTCCCATAACTGTGTTGGGTTTGGAGGTTCATCCCAGTGGTGTGTGGCTGACTACCACACTCTTGTCTTCAGTTTTTTCTCTTCTATTCCCTTCCCTTCTTTCTTCTCTCCTTCTCTCCCTCTTACCTCCTTTCTCTCTCTCTCAATTACTCCTTTTTTCCTAGCTCCCTCTTTCTTTTTCCTTTTTCTTTCTCTTTATTTCTCTCCTTTTTCCCTCTCCCTCCCTTCCTCCCTCCCTCCCTTTCTTCCTTCTTCCTTTCTCTCTCTCCTCTCTCTCGCTCTCTCTCCTATCACCCTGTGAAGTATATTAGGTAAGCAGCTTTCCCTTAAACCTATGGTGAAAGCAGATAACTTGGGTCATTTTCCCAAGGTTAGGCAAGTGCAGACTGGCTGTCCTGTCTCCCAGTGCCAAGTCAGGGTTCTTACCAGTTCATTTCCTGCCTCACCTATTCACACTTATTCTTATCCCTGACTT
>PVHP010051224.1:0-11529 GCA_004024765.1 Zapus hudsonius | reverse complement strand
AGGCTCCCTCAGGGAGCAAGCAAGCCTTTGGGAAATTGAGTCATTTGATGACCTCAGTTTTGGCCAGTTGGGGGTGAGAGGGGGCTCTGAGATTCTGGGTCAGGGGGAACAAAAGAAAATAATTTGAGGGAATTGTAATTAAAATACATTGTGTATATGTATGAAAATTATAAAAACAAAGTTAGTTTTAAAAGAACGTGAGAATGAATGAAATTTAGTGCCTGGGGTTTTGCAAGATTCCAAATAGGAAATGCTGCTGTCTTCTTCATAGTGACAGAAATGATCACAGGCAAGGCTAGGTTCCTCTCCTCACAACTATAAATCCCAAGAAAACGATGTTCCTAGTAATGTCAGCTAGAGTCCCTGGCCGCTAGAGCCTTGAGTCCACAGCTGTGGGAGGGTTGGATGTGTGGTGGGAGCTTACTGGCTAGGACTGAAGGGCAGCTGCCCCTTGGAGCTGGAAGGCAAAATCCACAAGTGCATGGGTTAAGAATAGGAAGAGCTCCTTCTGAAAACATGACTGATTCTCTTTACAATGATGGCTGAGTGACAAGCAAAAAAAAAAAAAAAAGCTGAGATACGAAATATCAATCATAAGAAGTGGCTAGTGAATATTTTGCTAATTTCATAAATAATAGAACTAAGAAAGCATATACTAAGGTTTTGGAATCTCCCGTGCCTTGGTTCTACTGCTCAGCTTCAAAAACTAAGATTCATGTCCTAATTTTGAGATGGGGGAAAAACAGAAGAGACAATGTATTAAATTTGTCGTATATTATAATGTATTGGACCATGAGAAGCACTTATTTCCAAGTTAATGAGTTTGTTCCTTTTATTTTCATTTTTCTTCTTTGCTCATGTCCACTCTCTCATCTCTTCTGCTCCTTTTTTTTTTCTTTTCTTTCTTTGTACCGGTGACTTGATGGGTGGCTTAAAAAAATAAGTTTGAAACTACAGAGACTGGAATTGTCCCAAGACTCAGCCTTGCAGGTCTGTAAATATTCCTTTTTCAGCCTTTGCTTATTAAATGCTGCTGATAAAGTGGCTTTACAGTCAGAGGTTGGCCTACGAATCTGATTGTTAGAAGCCGCATGATCTCAGGCGAGCTGCTTTATCTTGTTTTCCTCATTTCTTATCTGTAGGGATGTTTGTTGTGAATGTTCTGTTATGATAGACGTGTGACTAACACATTCTTCTCTGTGTAAAGAAACACTGGCTCCTTTCAGTGCTTATTTTAATCCTCACTATCAGGGAAATCTCCAAATACCAAGAAATTTGACAGATCAAAAGATAAAAGGAATATCAAAGCCTCAACATGCTTGTGACAAAGTAAATTTTATTCATCATACTTCAATCAAGTTGCCTATGTTTTTCATTATTTACTGTCAGCATCCTGAAAATTTGAAGTGTATTAATTCATGTAAGCTTCGCAATAACATTCTAGTACAGACTTGCACTATTTTACCCTTTGGTCTTAAAAGGCTGGAGACAGGACACTGTCAGCAAAGTGTTTATAAATGCAAGCATTAGAACCCGTTAGATGGATCCCCAGAGCTGGGTGTGAGTTCCTGGCATCCAAACCCAGATCTTGTGAGGTGGAGACAGGTAGATTCTCTGGGGCAATCTGGCTTGGTAATTCAGCTTAATTAGTGAGCTCTGGGTTCAGTGAGAGACCTCTGTCTCAATAAATACAGGGGAGAATAGTAAAAGGCAATACCCAGCATTAACCTCTGATTGCCGCATGTATATACATACATGTGCACCCACATGCATGTATGTGCCAATAGACATATAAATGCATCTATAGGCATGAATGCATGCCACACAAGCATTTTCTACAAGGCAGAGTGATTAAGTAACTGCTTATAGAGTCACTTCTGGTATGGGTATAAAACAATGAGTTTGAAACTCCCTGGGTTAGGCTTCAATCTAGAATTCTCAATTCTATGCAAAGACACCATAAGAGGGCCAATTAATATGATTCAAGTTTGATTTACCTTCATAAAATTTGTGATTAGATCAAAACTATATTTTAAGTGCAGTATGTTTCTCCTTATTAGGCAATTGTATTTCTATTTATCAGTGATAAAATGCCACTAATTACAAGTACTATCTGTGGTCCTAATGAAGAATTAAACATGACCTTCAGCAGAAGAAAAAGAATCTTTTGAACTTACGAGTTTTACATGGTCTTTGTGAAAGGAACAAAGGTGTCTGAGAACTACAAAGCTATCATTATGGCTGAAAGGTTATCTTGAAAGAGTTGGAGGTAAAACAGAAAGGGTTTTGGTGAAGCTAATTAACTTGTCAGTGATAGAATAGGACTGAATTGCCCATTGTCATGTGCTGAGACAAGCCCATACTTCCAGAGCAAAAGTTGGAGAAATGATTTCACTGTGCAAAGTGAGTCATTGCAGGTCTCATGGATAAAACAGAAGAGAAAGGGCCAAAGCCTTTGAATGGGCCAGAGGATGTAGAGAGAAGTCAGGAGTAGACCAATCCCCATCCCAGAAAGTGAGCTCCTGTGATTGAGGAACAACTCCACTCTGAATTATTATTCGTATTCTTCCTCCAACTTCATTCTATATCTGATGGCTTGAGTGTCTGGTGTATGATTACATTGCACTCTATAAACAAAGAGAAGCCTGCAGGGGAAATGGGAGAAGACCTAGTCTAATAATAGCTTTTGACAATAGAACTATGGATGCATGGTTTAAGAACTACTTAAGAATATCCATAACATATTTGATTATTTCTGCTTCCTCATTATTTTTTAAAAGTCATTATAGAATAGTATTAACCATTTAGATGAGGAGGGATATCTGATATACATATGCATACATGCAAATATATATTTATATAAGTATACCCATATATGTACATATATATGTGTGGGTGTATATATCAGTAGGTACAAATTTATTTTTGTATATTATATGCCATGCTGGCTGATAGAGGCACCCATTCTTTATAACCACTTTTTACCAGAAACATGTTAGTAGACAATACTTCAGGATGTCCAAAGACATATTCTGCATCTTGGACAATCTATTCCCAATAACTTATCAGTATTAATTTAATAAAAAGCCTCATGTCAGAGCAATATGAAAGGCTCAATCTCACTTGAGAGTCCCCAGTAACTAATTCAAATTCCCTTCCTCTCTTGCCTGAATCTGCTTTCATTCCTACTTTCTTACTGCCTTGAACTGTTATAGCTTTGACCTTAGCACCAGTCTGTGTGTGTGGAGGGGGCAGGTGTTGAATGCACACCACCCTTCTCAAAGCATGTTTGTCAGAGAACATGATGAAAGACCAATTTTAATGCATATTTGTAATTCTCCCAGTGTCTGAAGTAGGAAGGGAAAGAGTGGGAATAGGAAAGCATCTTTTCAACTGGAATAGGAAAATCAGTATATTTGACCATACTGTCCTGCTTGATCATTCAAAAGGCCACTCTGACACTAGTTAATAAGGTTCGTAATCCTGAACTCTGAAATGTCTAGAATATACAGCAAGCCACACTAACTGATTGAGCACTAAATTATCCCTGAAAATACATAAAAACTTAATAGGTAAACTATCATTTGATAAGTACAATTCCAGGTATCGATAATAATATTTCCTTGAATAAAAATTAATTTCAGTGGATATTTATCTTACTTTATATCTTAATATGATGTTTTAAGCAGGAAAATCCAGGGTAGCCTGTTAGTGGAGGAAGGGATACATGTCTTCTCTTTCCCCTTAGCTCAGCTGATGTCTGCACAGATCTCAGATCCCTGGTCCCTCTCTGTGGGAGTGGCTGCCTTGTCTACCCAATCACAGGATGCCTGACTGAGCCCAGGTACCCTAAATGACAGCTTCAAGTCACCAGTGTCCCACTCAGCAGCAACTCAGCAGCCTCTGTGTTCCTTAGATGAAAGTCTATTTAGATTGAGATTATAGAATTATTGAGGTCACACTATCTTTGAATATTGTGGTTTCTTTTGCTTTGGCCAGAGAGACCTCAAAATTTCAGAATAGATATGCATAGCACTGAGTGATCAGAAGTCAGATAAACATCACCATAGACATATCAGGCCTATATTCCAAACTTCTGTTTTAAAGTGATGAGAAAGAACATAAAATTGAATGATTTTCATGGTTATTTGTGGTCTGCAGAGGTGTAGCCTTGGGACATATGGATATATGTCCATGATGAGAAAGTAGGTTAGGATTTTTTTTCCAATTCCCTTATACATGTGTACTATCTTCTGATTTGTTTGAATTCCTGTTTTCCAAATTCTACTGATATTTTGGGTTGGGTTATGATGAAGGGTGGGACTTTTAGGGAAGAAAATATTTCAAATAATGACAAACAGCTGAAAACTTTTATGAAAACAATTTAAATATAAAGTTAAAACTACAAAAAAATGGTGTCTTCACAGCCAGGTTTCTCTCAAAGCTAAGCCAAGTTTCTATAAAAAGTTATGTATTTTAAATATCATGAACAGAATGCCATATGCAGGGTGACATGTTTCATAGTAGGCATGATGAAAAACAATTTATAAGCTTTTAGAAATTCAGACATCACAATAATCAAAGCTCGTGAATAAAGAGTTTCCCCATTTGTTTCACTACTATCCTTTAAAGAACAGTGGGGCACGTTGTGAATAATTAGCTGCTGTCCCAAAAAGTGTTCTTTCTGTCAGAGCAGGAAACCAAAATTAATTTAAAGATTCATGAAATTCCCCTGCCATCCAGTCAAAGACATCCCCATTCTCCCTACAAGGAAAGCAGTTACTAGACAACATAACAGAAGCTACACCACTGAAGAACATGCAACCATTCATTGCCAATGGCTACTTAGGGAGCAGTGGGATCCTGTAAGCTCCTCCCCTAACTGTGATGGACTGTTGATTGGCTGGTTCTTGTGCAGGAAGCTGTTCTGGTCAATTGCTTAAACTCCAATAAACAAACCCCCTCACACACTCATGCAAGCAACCCTAGTTTAACTCACCAGACCAATAAATAATCACATACATACATACATACATACATACATACATACATACATGAATGAAAGAAAGATTAGTTGGGAATAAGAGGTTTAGTTGGTATGTGAGGATAAGACAATGACACAATTAGGTGAATATGGTGAAAATACATTATAATCAAGAAAAAATGTGAGAAATAATTTTGAAAAGGAATAGATAGGGCTGGAGAGATGGCTCAGCGGTTAAGGCACTTGCCTCCAGTGCCTAAGGTCCCCAGTTCAATTCCCTAGTACCCACATAAACCAGACACACAAGGTGGTGGACCTGGTGTGCGCTCTCTCTCTCTCCCTCTGTGTGTGTGTGTGTGTGTCTGTCTCTCTTTCTGTATCTCTGTTTGAAAATTAATAAATAAAATATTTTAAAAAGGAATAGATAGAAATATCAGAAATACATATATGTCTCTGGATTACTCCTACTGGGTATTTTTATATTGTTAGATTTTTTTTTTACTATGACCTTAACAATATCTAACATAGAGTCTGGCTTAGAGCTCCGTTGTAGAGCAGTTGCCTACCATATGTATGTGTGTGCTGTCCTACGTGTATGTGTATGACATGCTGGTTTTGATCACCAGTACCAATAAGATAAACAGAGAGAGATAATTAAAAATACTTATCACAGACAACTAGAATACCTTACCTCACTGCTTCACATCCAGAAAAAAAAAAGTGGATGCAGCAGCTAACATTGTCCATCTTGTGTAGACTTGTGAAGTGTTATAAAAATGACAGTAAGGTTCTTAATCAATCAATTATTATATTTTAGGTCAATAGAGTCGATTGAGTTTTGAGTGAACCAAGCTGAGGACTTGAGATAGAATGAAGGCAGTCACCTGACCAGGACACATCTGGCAAGGTTCAGGCAGATCCCTTCCCACAGTCTTAAAGGCTCGGAGGTATGTTTTATTTACTCTGATTCTAGTGCACATTAACATTTAAGAGCTCCATTGAAGCCCTTTGAGAGCCAAGAAGTGTCATCTGACAAACCCCAAGTGAGGCCATGAAAAGCCCGTGGCTTCCTATACAAGAGTGCTGAGCCCCGGGGCATGTGTATTGAGAACACAGAAGCATGTTTCTAGACAAATCCTGTGACCAGCATGGCAGCTGAACCCACGCTGCTGTCTGCCAAGCACTTAAACTTCTTGTGTTCAAATCCATGTTACAGCATGAGGGGGGTAAATGTTTCTAAGTCAACTTAAGTAACTCAGAAACTAAATGTCTTCTTTAAGGAGATTTATTTATTCTGAGCAGGTTCTATTCTGAGGCATCAAAGCACATGTAAAAACACTTAAAGTTCTCAATAGTATTTGATTCATCAGTATTTTATGCTTGTAAATTCTCTCAGTATTTAAATATGCAGGACTTCCAGATGTTTATTGATAGAACTTTTCTTTTAGTAAGATAGCTAAGCTAGTTCTCCATAAAATAAAAGGGGCCAATTTAATTTCTGACAGGAAAAGTGAAAGAGATGTTCATACAATCATTACACATAGCCTTGGTGGAGGTCTAACATTTGAAAAATTATATATAAAAGGAAGATATTTTATGAAATTTTAATCTTGAAACGGTATATAAATTTTCGAATTCTTAATCATAACTGTATTTTCCTTTGTCCTATGATTAGCACATTTCAGACATAACCTATTAGAGCTTTTCAAGCTGATTGGAATAAGTTATGAATGCTGCTTGAAGATGATCAAAGAGTAAAATGAGAGCCAATAAAGAAGGAAGGAATAAAGCCATTGTTACATTCAAAAATTATAAACGGTGTTCATAGATTGTCTCTGAGGTGTTACACTCAAAGATATGCATCCTATCCATCTTATTTTTAATTGGTACAATTATGGCCCAAGAGACCCAGTCCTCATCTAAAAGCATAGACTAGGGTTTTAACAAGTCCATTCACTCATTCATTCATTCATTCATTCATCCATGCTTCCTCATTTTTTCTGTGTGCCAAAACCTACACTGCATACTGAATATTCAACCGTGACAGTAATTTCACTGAAGACCCAGTAGTATCCAAGAAAACAAGATAGGTCATTAACTGAGTCTTCCCTTGAACAAGGGGCAAAGAGAAAAATCCTACTATATCCCCAGAACATGATGGTTCCTCCCATAGTAAAGCGCATCACACATATTAATTGACATTGGCATCTACGGAACACTTTCTATAGGTTTTGCTTTCTGAGTCTTTATGTGTGTTTAACCTTACTTGAATTATTTACAGCTGTTCTATGAAGGAAAGATTTTACTGCCCATTATACAGAAGAAGAAATACAGATAAAGCAAAGTTAATCAAATGACCAAACACCTGCATGGCTTAGAAGTAGCAGGTGAGTCAAGGTGATCCCTCTGATACTATGGCTCACAGTATGCTGTGGAGGCATGGGAGTGTTCTCACCAAAGCCTTGAAGCTGTGGGCATACCCTTTAGATACTGTGTATTTCCTTGCACTTTGCAATGGAGATTAGGTGAAGTTCATCAGGGTTTCCAGGGAAGCAGACACAATAATGGGAGTAGATAAATAGATGTCTAATGGAGAATTGGCACATGCAAGTTTAAAGGCAGAGAACCAAGACAACTGATGTTCCTGTCCTAAGGCTCCCAACCCCATGCTGCCCCCTCACCCAAGAGTTGGCATTCCAATTTGAGTCCAAAAGCTGATAATAACCGGAGTCCCAGATAAGGCAGCCCTGCAAGAGAAGTTGGCACTTATCAGGGCTGTTGTTTGTCCCATTCAAACCTTCAATTCTTTGGATAGATGAGAGTTACTTACACATGGGAAGACAACCTTCCTTACTCAGTCACCTGTGAAAGGTCCCCTGCCACACATTAATCTCATTGAAAAGCACCTGCATAAATATGCCTAGAATAAAGTTTGTACATTATTGAACCTGGGAAGGTGGACATATCAAATGAGACATCATGATGTATATGAAAATGCTCTTAGTTTTATGCTAGTGGCATTCCCATAACATAAGGGGACGGTCTCCTTCTTTCCTCCAACCTTTTGGTCTTTGAGTACACTTTAGGCACTTTCTTTAGAGATTTAGACTTCATAAAGGAAATGAGCTACAGCTCAGCCTGACCAGGGCACCATGTTTCTCCAACTGGAAATTGGAAATGAATGTCTCAAGCAGAGGTGTGATCATGTGTCCTTGCCACAGACCAAAGCTATAGAGTCTACAGGCAGGACAGGCACAGTTCTCCACCTTGAATTTAACTCTTAAATGTTCACTATTTACGTGTGACTCTAGGTCAAGGACATGTACAAACTTCTGGTGAGGAGGACATCATCTCCCTCTAGGCATTGTGCAGTAGCATCAGGGAATTGAAAAAGAGCAAGTTGGTCCTAAAATTGTCCTGATGCTCATTTGAAAAAGTGGACTCAGATTGGGTTTGAGATGATTAGAACAGATAAACCAGGGGAGTGGATAAGATTGTTTACATGAAACAGTATATTGTGAAGAAAAATAAATTTGATTTCTTTGACCTTTTAATCAATATTTACTGAATATCTAATATGTGTGAGGCGCCCTTCTTGGTGCTACCACTATGATGGCAACTGAACAGATATAGTCACTTTCTGCTTTTCAAAAACTATCCGATTGATCATTTTCATAGAGGTACCTAAAATTTTGTGATCATAACCCTTCCTCGTTACCATCTTTTGTCTTTCCACCCTACTCCTTTCAGTAAGCTTCCTCTTCTCTCTCTCGAAACTTAAAATAGAGATAAGAGGTGATGATATGCTGGCAAATTTGTAGCTTACTAGATAACAATAGTGTAACTAATAAAGCAAGGAGAGTAAGAGGTGGGCATCGTGGAGTATGACAAGATGACACTTGAAGAGAAAGAACACAGATGTGAAGGAAGGAAGGATAAGCCACAAGGAAATCTGGGAGAAAAGTATTCTTGGCCGTGAGCGCACACTGGCAAAGGCCTTCAAGTGGCAGATTTTTAGTATCTTTAAGAGTGTTAAGAATCTGGAATGGCTGAGGGGAGGAAGGGAAAGAGAGTGTAGGAGACCAAGCCTGAGTAAAACTTTCAGACCCCGAGACTGCTCTTGATCAGATGAGAAGCTATTGCAGAAGCTAAGACCAGTGACAGCTGTGCTCTGGATGATCCAGTGACTTGCTCTGGATGTCATGTTGAAAGCAAGTTGAAGATGGGGTAGCAGGGGGCAGGAGAGGCATTTGGGGTATTTAGATTGTAGATGATATGTGTGAACCTGGTATTGTTCAAGTAAAGGATGTGATTGGATTCTGGATCTACTGCATTTTAATTTACTCAGTAGAGCTGATAGCGAGAAGAGAACTGAGTGTGAGAATAATCCAGGATGGTCTTATGCCCTTCATCCTGAGATGCAAGAAGAAGAGATGGGACACTTTGTGTGACAAAGACAGGAAGCAACATATTTGAGTGCATCAGACATTTATCATTGGACATTGTGTGTGTGACATGCGCATTAGATACCCCATGCTAGTGGGTGATGAGTTGTGCATGTCTGAGTTTCAGGGAGAAGAAAGTCCAGGTTGGAGAAGATAATGAAGTTTTCAGAAGAGAAGTGGATGCTCTGTGACACAATGGGGCTGGCTGAGGTCACTGAGTCTAAGCTCTAGGAAGTGAAACTAAGGATGTCACAGGCTGAGGAGGAGCAGCCAGCTAACAGAAGGAGCCCAGCACAATGAGTTTTCATGCCTGACATGCAAAGAGCATGTCTTCATGAGAAAGAAGAAATCGATGAGCCAAATGTCACAGCGAAGGTGGTGATGGAGAAGTGATCATGGGATTTAGCAACCTGAGTACAGATGTTGAACTGCAGGAGGCCAGTGTGGAGAAGTACTGGGGACAAAAGCCTATCCAGGAGGCTTCAAGTGAAAGAGGAACTTAAGACATCATGGACAGCAAGTGAACCATGAGGAGCAAAAGCAGGTATGTGGCTGATAAGAGAAACCTGATCATAAACCTGAGAAAGGCTATCAGAAAGATGATAAACGTGTCATGAGGGGAAAACTTAAGCAACATCAACCTGAGCCATGCCCTCAAGAGACCAAATCTATGACATGGCCTCAGATTTTGACAATTATAAAGTGACTTTTGATTTTTAAGAAAGCATTTGCATTTGGCCAGATTTTAAAGAGATAAGGAATATTTGAGATTAAGACAACAGGGCTTGACAGCTCAGACTATTTTAAGAAATGTAATATCTGAGGAAGTATCTTTGCAATGATCTAAAAATATTATTCTATATTATAAAATGCATATATTTTCATATCTTAGCAGATTTAAAAGCAGAATACATCTTGCAATTGATGGCATTTTACTATTTTAATTGGCATCATTTCTCTATTCTAAGAGATGCATAATGTACAAGGGCAGCGTTTTATTATTGATATTGCTCTGTATTTAATAAAACATGGGTGTATAAGTGACAAAGCTAAGTAGAGGAAGCAATATAAGTGGACATGAAGGTGCAGAAGAAGGAAATGGAATCAGATCATTTGTAACAGCATTATCATTCAGTAAATATTTGCTGAGTGCATAAGAACATTAATAGAAGTGATGGGAGGGGTTTCTGTTGTTATAATTCTATGTTCCCAGCTAGAAGAGAAGCAAGACAAACCAGCATTGAGGTATTGGGGACTAGGAGGTATCAGCGACAGGGAGGTACACAGAAGGAAAAGGACATGCTCATTTAGAGAGAGAGGAGATCGGTCAAGGGCAAGGACTCAGGAATGTGTCATTTGAAAGGGGAATTCCTAAGAGAAGAAGACAGATGGCATTTCCTGGTGAGATTTCCTGGTAATGAGAACATTGGGAGAGTGTCTTTTCAGTATATTCTAGAAGGAAAGCAAAGGTTACAGTTAAGGCTGTGGGATGGGAAAACCCATAAACCTTGATTATAGAGTAGAGATAGCAATTAACATGCAGACAGGTGGATACTGACCTGAAATATTGGAGGGAACATGAGTCTCTCCAAGGTCTTCCAGGGCAGCAAAGGTGTATGAATTAGCAAGAACAAGAGTGAGAGAAGGCATGGGCTTTTAGAGACAGTAAAGACTGTGTAAGAATAAGGCTAGGTGAGCCAAGAAAAAAATTCACTTGCAACACCACCCTGGGGCTCATTTTTCCTTGTGAAAACTCAGCTGTTACTTTGCTGTCTTCAGCTCAAAGACAGAAAAAACAGAAACTCAGAGTCGAACAACTAATTGAGTATTTGGATAGTAACTTGGTATTGGAGATACTTCTCTAAGACAAGGCATCACTTCTCTGATAATTCCATACTAAAACTGTCCCAGACAGGCTAGCTAACCAATCAAGAACTGTGGTGAGACTCAAGGGTCAGAGGAAATTTCTCAAAATGTCCTCAGCTCTACAGACTGTAATCAGGCCCCATCCTGTCTGTAGCTCTTGCTACACACTTGTGGGTTGTGAAGAAGATGACATGTGGTCTCTCTTTAAGGGTTCTGAGTTTGCTTTCTATGAAC
>PVHP010051223.1:0-11527 GCA_004024765.1 Zapus hudsonius | reverse complement strand
CTTTTCCCTTTTAGCTTTTTCTAATTTCTCTTCTTCTTTAGGGTCGAGTTCCTCCCCTGACCCCTCATCTGATTCTTCCTTATTGAACTCGTCATCTGTATTTTCTTCTCTATATCTCTCTTTTTTCCTTTTATTCTTATCCTTTTCTGTATTTTCTTCTCTATTCTTATTTCTGTCCTCTTTTCTTTTAGGCTTAAATATATCTTTCCCTTTTGACTCCGACTCTGAAAGACTGTCCTGGTGACTAGCCCGTCTACCCTCCCTGCCAGGTCCGTCACAATACAGACGGAAACAACAGGCAAGCGCAAGCAATACCCACAAGCAGGGGGCAAGGGCAAGCACCCAGCTTTCCAGTCCAGTAGTCAACATATCCGGGGAAATTACCTGATTATACTTACCGACGTCTCCTCTCCGACGTCTCCTCTCCGTGTGTCGAGTTCTGGATCCTCTTCGGCCCCTCGCTCGGTGTCCAAGTTTCCCGGGTTTCGGCACCATCTGTGGCGAGCTCCTCGAGCAGCGAGGAAGAACAACCACGACTCAAGGATTCTTCTCAACACACTTTAATGGAGAGCCCTCGCTTCCTTCCCCCCCCCTTCAAGCAAAGGCTCTCCATTAAAGTGTGTTGAGAAGAATCCTCGAGTCGTGGTTGTTCTTCCTCGCTGCTCGAGGAGCTCGCCACAAAATCCAAGTTGAATGTGTCTCCTATTCCTTGCTGTAATCATGTCTCACACAAGCTTCTCTACATTTTCCCCATACAATACCTTTATTGTTTTGAGATTTGTGTTGCCTTCCTTAGGAGATTAAAATAAGCATTCTGTGCTCTTCACAAAGTTAACCTCTTAAGACTCCTTTGGAATTAATTTACTTCAAGTATACTGTGGTTGGCAAAAAATAAACTCCAGGTATTTGCTTTATATGGGAAGAAGAGATATTCTGAAAATGAGAGCATCAGTTCTGTTCATTGTAACAACAGGATTTCATTTTTTCCAATGTAAAATTTTTATTTTTATTTATTTATTTGGTTTTTTGAGGTAAGGTCTCACTCTAGCCCAGGCTGACTTGGAATTCACTATGCAGTCTCAGGGTGGCCTTGAACTCACAGAGATCCTCCTACCTCTGCCTCCCAAATGCTGGGATTAAAGGCATGTATCACCACACCCAGCTAATGTAAAGTTTTTAAATGTCACATAAATTTATACAAATCAGGGCAGGAGAGATAGCTCAACTGTTAAGGTACTTGCCTACAAAGCTTAAGGACCAGAGTTCAAATCCATAGTACCCATGTAAAGCCAGATGCACATAGGGGTTCCTTTGCAGTGGATGGAGGACCTAGAACACTCATTCTTTCTGTGTCTTTCTCTCTGTCTGCCTCTCTCTGCTTGAAAATAAATAAACTTTTTAAAATTATACAAAATGTATGGGTACCATGTGTTATTTCGATACAGGTACATATTGTATAATATTCAAAATAGGGTATGCACATATATAATATATACAAATATTTATAATTTTGTATGGCAACAAAATACAAAATCCTTTTTCTGTGTGCATGTGTGATGTATGCATATGTGCATGTATGTATGCCTTAACATTTGTTTGGGCATATGTGTGTGGGTGCACATACACATGTGTGGAGGTTTGTGTGTCTCCCTCAATTAGTCTCTACTTCACTTAATGAAGCATGGTCTCTCATTTGAGCACAGGGCTCCCAGAGTCAGCTAGTCTAAGTAGCCAGCTTGACCCCAGGATCCCCTGTCACTGCCTACCTAGGCCTGGTAGGCCTATAGGCAGACCACCACACTCTCCTGGCATTGCGTGGCTGCTGGGGACCCAAACTCCAGTCCTCACATTTCATTGAAAGTAGTTTATCCACTGAGTCATCTCAGTCAAAGTAAAAGAAGCAGAGTAAAATCGTAGTGGTTAAAAGAGTGAGGGAAGAGAAGTTAGGGAGCTGTTAGTCAAAGAACACAAAGTTTCAGTAAGATTGGAAAGTTTGAAGAAAGACTGTTGCATGTTTTCTCTCATATGAAAAAGTAATGTTTTTATGTGTGCTTAAGGGTATATGCATAAGCTTTTATACACCTATGGCTGGAAAGTAGATGAGGATTATTTGGGAAGAGAAAGAGGACCAGCCGGGAGGGAAGAAGTAGAGATGGGGAGTAGATGTGCAAAGTACAAGGATATCAATGCATGAAACTGTCATAAAGAAACCCACTGACTTGTGCACTTACTCAAAAACATTTTTTTAAAAAGAAAATAAAGACATTTGGAAATCTGCTTTCCATGGTGACTACCATCCATAATACTACTTTGTATATTGAAAGCTAAGGATAAATTTCAAATGTTCTCACCACAAAAAATGTATGTGAATCAATGAATATGTTAATTATATTGCTGAAAATCATGCTGATTTCATAAATTTGTAGAAGAAAAAAATAAGAAATCTCAACAGTCTGTAAAAGGCAGGAACGGCACAAAAGGAATTATTTCCCACAGTCTACAAAACAGGAACATACCAGCTGGAGAGCTGGCTCAGCAGTTAAGGTGCTTGCCTGCAAAGCCTAATGACCCAAATTTGATTCTCCAGTACCCACATAAAGCCAGACGCACAAAGTGGCACATGCATCTGGAGTTCATTTGCAGAGAGACAAGAGGCCCTGTCATGCTCATTCTCTCTCCCTCTGCTTTCTTTCTCTCTCCCTCTCTCTCCTTGCAAATATTTTTTTTAAATGGAACTGACTGACGATTATTTACTGAAACAAATGAATGAGAAGCAAATATAAGACCAAGGAAATTTGTTACTCAGAGTACTGTCCAGGTGCCATAACACTTTCTACCCCAGCCTAACCTTATCTTTGAAGACAGCATTCCTGCAGGTCAGAAGTTCTTCTCCATATGGCCTAATCAACATTGGTTGAATCTAAAATGGCTGCCAGACTGATCACAAGATAACTTCTATCTTCATTACAATCCTAACTGTATGCTCAAAGACACACCATCCAGGGCCATGAAAGTCAAAAATTTCCACTGAAAACAAAAATAGATGGGTTAAAAGATGGGTTATATGAATTTTTAAGTAGAGAAGAGCTCAAACTGACATACTTCAGATTCTTTGTGTCTTTGGAAGGAATCTACATATTTATGGATTTTTCCATGGTACTGTGATGGTCAGCTGCAGAGACCACCCCTCCCCCTCTAGCCCCTCCCCTGAATGGGAGGTGTCTAGTTAGAGCTACAACCTAGGTGCTAAATCAGACTGGTCAGATATGAACCAATCAGCTGTCTCTCTGACTCACCTGGGGAGAACTTAAACTAGCTTCCCTAGAGGAAGCCGGCCTGGCCATGTCCGCAGAAGGATCTCTGAATTTCCAGGCCTTAAGAAGGTAAGGCCTTCCCCCACCCCAGCTAATGGCTGAGGTGGGGGAGCATGCTCCAGACTTTTTCCCTCATGAACCTCTCCTTCTCATAATTGGAGCTTTCTGCTGTCCTTTCTTGGGCTGCTTATTTAGCTAAATAAGTTTGGTTAAACTCTGACACATGTTCTCCCCACACTGGTGGGTGGAGAACTCTGTAACTTCCCACATGGTGACTGGGAAATTTCCCCATCCAACTCCCCTTTTCCTAATTTACTAAATTAGAATAAATGTGTAATTAAAATTTAATTCTGTCCCTGTGTACAATTCTTTGGCATAAGAGGACACGAACTCGGAATAGGAGGAGGGGGGAAGGGAGGATTCGAAAACTCTCTATATCTCTTCCCCTGCCCCGTGTTGCTTACAAATATTAATTATCAGCAACCAGTATCAGTACCAAGACTGATGTTCATTATTATCCTATATCCCACTCATTTCCTTGACCTTTTAGGTATCAACTTCCCACCCTCATGAATTAAAGTAATTTTCAATATACCAGTTTAGCTCCCTATTCTCTTAAACTTGGGCAAGAATAAATGTCTCCATTTAAAAAAAAGACAAAAAATGGGCATGAATATTTAAAAGAAATCCTATCTAAAAAAACACATTTCTGCCGTGGTGGTGCACACCTTTAATTCCAGCACTTGGGAGGCAGTGGTAGGAGGATCGCTGTGAGTTTGACGCCACCCTAAAACTACATAGTGAATTCCAGGTCAGCCTGGGCTAGAGTGAGACCCTACCTCAAAACAACAACAACAAAAAGAACACATTTCTTTATAGAGCTCTGTTGAACCACGCTTTGACCCTCTGCTAGGAAACTAGAATCAGTGCTGGAGAGACTTAAGTATTAAAGGCTCTTGCTTAAAAAGTCTGCCAGCCTGGGTTCAAGACTGGGCTGGAGAGATGGCTCAGTAGATAAATGCACTTGCTTGCAAAGCCTAACAGCCTGGGTTGGATCCCCAGTACCCAATGTAAAGCCAGATGCACAAAGTGGTGCATGGATCTAGAATTCATTTGCAGTGGGAAGAAGCCCTGGAGCATCCACTCCTTCTTTCTCATTCTCTCTCTCCTTGTAAATAAAAATAAATAAATATTAAAAAGGAAACTAGAATCAATCTCAGTAATGCATTTTCAGTAGTATTTTCTTGTATTAAAGATGTAAGACCATACTGTTATCATATCTCTGTGATTGTAAAACTACCCTCTACCTGCTTTATGAGCTATAGTAATGACTGCTGTCTTGGAACTGTTTTTAATGATGTTACTCTAGAATATTTTGTTTTCTTCCCAGATGATGATTGACAAACTCAAAATAAAATAAACTGAAAAAAAATATGAAATAAAATAGAAGGAAAACTGGTGCCAGGAACCACAACAATTACAGAACTTGACTGTTTTCTGTTTTTCTTCTTACTTTTTTGCATGTGTAGTGTGGAGTGGGTGGTTCATGCATATATGTGTGCAAATATATGCACCTTTTGTGCATGCTTTTGAAGGCCAGAGGAGAACATCAGGTGTCCTTGTCTTTCTCTCATCTGCCTGTTCCCTTGAACTGCCAGTTTCAGTCAAACTGGTTGACCCATGAACTCATGATTCCCTGGTCTCTGCTCCCCACAAGACTGGGTGACAGGCATGTATGGTGATGCCAAGCTCTTTATGAGGGCGCTGGAGAACCAAACTCAGGGCAAACTGGGCTCTCATGCTTGCACAGTAAGCGCTTTTATGTGCTGAGCCATCTCCCCAGCTTTACTTATTTTTTATAGTGAATTCCAGGTATGCGCTGGCTCCCTCCAATTTTTTTCAGATAACTACAGAAACTGAAGAGGCTGCTGCTATTGGTCATATACATATACATATATGTAGTATGATGGTGCTAGCCTGTAACCCCAGCATTTGGAAGCCCGAGGGAGAAGGATCAGAAGTTCAAGGTCACAAAACGATGGGCAAAATCCAGGCATGGCTTTAATTCCAGTACTTGGGAGGCAGAGACAAAAGGATCACGCAAGTTTCAGGCCACCCTGAGACTGCATAGTGAATTCCAGGTCACCCTGGACGACAGCGAGTGAGACCCTACCAGGAAAAAAAAAACAGAGAGAAAAGAATGAAGTTCAAGACTATCCTTTGTTACATAGTGAATTTCAGGTCAGACTGAGCTATATGAGTTTCAGTTTCAAAAAGTAAAAAAAAATGTGGTGTATTTATTCAATGGGATATTTCTCAACAAGAAAAGAACCAATTACTACACATGGATTTACAAAGATAAAACTATAGGCATTTTATTAAGAGGAAAAGATATTATACAGCTTAGGTTTCCAAAACTGACGTGGGTGATGAGGATGTTCTTATTGGGATGGTGGCCACATGAATTTTAAAACTGTGTTAAACTGAACACAACATTTCATTTTACTCTGTAAATTAGGCCTCAAAAATGATACAATAACAGAGACATATCTGCCACAGCATAATCATAAGCAATCTCTTTTTCAGATGGTGGTGACCACTGGGATAACCAAAAGCCACCATAGTGCTGAGAAGTAATGACAGTGAGTGCTCAGCACTGGGACATCTCTATCACACTTCCTGAGGTCTATTGTGGAAGAGGTAGTGGAAAGACTGTAAGAGACAAAGGAAGGGGAGGACTGCTTACAAGGCAAACTTCCAGACACAAAATGACCTTGATATTCATGACTTCACAGTGCCTGATAATACCTACACATACTGGGAGGGAAAGATGATGACACTGAAACAAATCAGAGGCTAATTGAGAGGGGGAAGAGATATGGGGGAGGGTTGGGAGGGACTCATAGTGGTTTATAATCTATGATTATGGAAGCTGTCAATAAAAAGTTTGTTAAAATCATAAGGAAGAGTGAAAGAATCATTATGCAAGAAATAAATTGAGGAAACAAAAACTAGTGCAATTGGTTTTGAGAAGTGTGCATGCCTTCAATGAACACTGAAGTGAAATCTGAATTAGGAAATGGCGAACACACCTTTAATCTCTGCATTCTGGAAGCAGAGGTAGGAGAGTTGCTGAGTTCGAGGCCAGTTTGGGACTACAGCATGAGCTCCAGGTCAGCTTCCACTATAGTGAGACCCTACCTTGCAAAATCAAAAAGAAAATATATTTTTTTTCATTATCCCAATTTTTCTCATGAGACAATGACTTCAAGTAATAAGGAAATGAATGTGGCACAAGGACTTTCTTTCAGGTCCTCAGATGTGCTAGGCCCCCACCAACTACAGAGCATTTCCACAAGGTGTATACTCTACCTCACTCAGTGCCAAACTTCCTTACCCTATTAACTCATACTCATCCTTTGATTCTTGCTTAGTTATGGCTTCCCCAAGCAAGCCTTCCTTGGCTTCTCAAATGAGAACATGTTTGCAAAGTATATTTCAATCATAATTTAAAATTCATCTGCTGATTTGATTTCTATGTGGCATGGAGTAAATATTCAGCACTTAGTAAGTAAGTTAATAAATGGGTGTGATCTTTGAAAGACTGTGAGCTACAACAACTCAAAATGCCTGAGGTGTTTTTGTTTTATTTTGGGGGGGACAGAGTAGTGATAAATAGAAAAGATTTTCTTACTACGTGTGGTGGCTCATCCTTTCATCCCCTTACTCAGGATGGAGGCTGAGATCATCCCCTCACTCAGGATTGAGGCTGAGAGGTACAGGAATTACTATGACTTCCAGAATAGCCTGGACTGGAGTAAAACCTTGCCCCCTCAATTTTATTTTAGTATAATAGAGAATTCTATTAATCCAGTATCGAACCTACAGCTGCTTCTCTGAAAATGGCTTCAGGAATTATATATATATATATATATATATTATACTATTATTAATATATAATAATAATTATATCATATATATAATTTGCATAATCTTTAGAATTAAGTTTTGATGGCAGTAAAGGTCTGTCATACCTTAGAGAAACTCAAGGTATAAAGTCAGGCAAAGAAGTAGAATTAACATGATTTAAGTCCAAAACCTTATTATTAAAATCATAACTGAGCTGGGCATGGTGGCACATACCTTTAATCCAAGAACTCTGGAGGCAGAGGTAGGAGGATCACTATGAGTTCAAGGCGAACCTAGGACTATAGAATGAGTTACAGGTCAGCCTGGGCTAGAGTGAGACCCTACCTCAGAAAAACTAACTAAATAAATAATTGGATTTTTTTCAGTACTGGTGGTTGAACTGAGTCCTGAGACAGAAATTCTTATGTAGTTCTTTCATCTGCCTCTGAAAACAATGACTATAGGAGTTATATACACAGTTCAACATTCCAGGAGAGTATTCAGTTCCTGGTGCATTGTCTAAAGGACAACATATTTCTTGAAAAATGTCTGAGATGATAGATATACTAATTCCCCAGACCTGATGTTATACATTGTATATGTGTTTTGAAATATAACTATATCGATTAAAAGTTAATAATCCATAGTTTTTATTGTTATATTTAAGATATTTACCAACATCATTTGGAACTTGAGAGC
Source organism: Zapus hudsonius (assembly GCA_004024765.1). Classification (NCBI taxonomy): domain Eukaryota; kingdom Metazoa; phylum Chordata; class Mammalia; order Rodentia; family Dipodidae; genus Zapus; species Zapus hudsonius. Next base: position 3,605 of record PVHP010051223.1, on the reverse strand, counting down.
AAAATGGAGACTATTTGCATTACATGTAATTCTTTTTTTATTTTTTGGAGGTAGGGTCTCACTGTAGCCCAGACTAACTTGGAATTCAGTATGTAGTGTCAGGCTGGCCTTGAACTCAGAGGTCCTCCTACCTCTGACTCTCTAGAGTGCTGAGATTAAAGGCATGTACCACCACACCTGGTTCCACATGTTAATTTGAGATGTTTTGTTGATATATTTAGAAAACTGAAGTCCCAGCCAGAGGTGGCCTTTAATACCTGCACTGGGGAGGACTGCTGAGTTTGAGGTTAACTTGAAACTACATAGTGAATTACAGGTCAGCCTGGGCTAGAGCGAGATCCTACCTCCAAAAAAAATTAACAATTTAAAAGCTGAAGTCCTCCTATATAATCAACCATCCTTATTCCTGAGTGGAGCACTCCCTAAACTATTCCAGCCTAAAGTAGGGATTTTGCAACAATCAAAAAGAATGGCAATGCCTCAATAAAAATTCCAACACCCCTCACACGTTTTCCAAATAGTTCTGAGATTCCACAGGAAGTATTTGCAAAGTGCTCTGTAGCAATACTATGGCTCCAACTGGCCCCCTCCCACAGCCCGCCTTCTACTCCAACTTTCCCAGACCAGGTAATAAACTATTACCCACCAATGTCACAATGTCAACAGCTGGGTGGCCAGTTCTCACCAAAAATACCCTTGAAAGAAGTTTGACTCCTAGCTCTGGCAGCCTCCACAGGCACCTGCATACACCAACTCTGCCACAATGCATTTTGGAGAGACTGGGGCCACTGGCCACTCCATGGGTCTTTGCAGGAGCCAGTGGACGCCCAGCATCCTTATCTATAAAAGAGATGGAGCTAGTGTAACTCTATACCATGATCCCCTCGGGCTACGACTCTGGCAGGATTCCACAAGCAATGGGACAGAGGATAACATGATTGCGAGCAAGTGTATGTTCAGAAAACCACCTCCTTTCTCGCCATGCCAACCATCCCTTTTGACCAACTAGTGTGCCCCTTACCTCTTTTTCAGTAAAGAAAATTCTTTCCAATTAGTCTTTCGCTGGACACTTCTCACAAGGTCACAGCTCTGGCCAGATGTGAATCAGTCTTTCAGGGGGAAAAATGTAGGTTTAAATAAACATTCCAAGGCTAAACATGGTGGTGTACTCCTTTAATCCCAGCAGTCAGGAGCCTGAAGGAGAAGGATCCACCATGAGGCCAGCCTGCTAGAGTGAGACCCTGCTTCAAACAAAAGTCATAAATAAGCATTCCAGTAGGCTGTGAGGGCACACACCTGCAATCCCAACACGACTGAGGATGAAACTGGAGTATCAATGTGAGTTTGAGCTAACCTGGGCTACATAATGTCTGTCGCCCTATCTGAAAAAATCCTAGCCAGGTGGGCTGACTCACATTTGGAATTCCAACACTCCCAAAGCTCAGGTAGGTCTGTTTAGGCTACAGAGTGAGTTTAATTTAGTCAGGGCTAGAGGGATAATCTGCCTCAAACAAGCAAACAAACAAAAACTAAGCCATCTGGACATGGGACTTGTTGAAGGAAAAAGTAAGGGATTCTGACCATTGATGCGTAGTGAAGAATATACACTTTTAAATGAAAACATCAATTTGAGGAATAATGTGTTAATATATACAACTCACCTAAGAACTATTAGGCACTGGGGCCAAATTTGTAAGTGATAAATGTGAGATAAAATATGCCAAAATGCTTTGATATAAATCTACTCTCTTAGCTTTTTTTATGAGTCCAACTAAAATAGATGTTTTATTTTCTTCATATTGCACACTCATGAAAGTCATTACATATGAGACTAAGTTTCCAACCCCAGAATCATCTCTTAGCTTTTATCTAACACTATTCATTGAAAAATAATAAAATAGGACTGGAGAAATAGCTCAGTAGTTAAAGGCGCTTGCTTGCAAAGCTTAATGCCTGGGCTTGATTCTCCAGTACTCATGTAAAGTCAGATGCACAAAGTGGTGCATACATATGAATGTTGTTTGCAGTGCCAGAAGGCCCTGTTGTGCCCATACTCACTCACTTTCTGTCTGCTTCTTTCTCTCTGCCTCACTCTTAAATAAATAAATAAATAAATAAATAAATAAATAAATAATAAATGTTTTGAAAAGAATAAATAAAAAAGGATATACGTAATGCTGGATGTGCTGGGCATGGTAGCTCAGGCCTTTAATCCCAGCACTCAGGAGCAGAGGTAGGAGGATAGCCATGAGTTCGAGGCCACCCTGAGACTGCATAGTAATGCTGGTGTGGTGACTCACATTAGAAAATTAAGCACTTAAGAGATGGAGTCAGGATGATCAAGGTCATCCCCATGTAAATAGTTTGAATCCAGCCTGGGCTGCATGAGACCTTTTCATCTACAAAAAGAATATATGTACAACATATGCTATGTGGAATAACCCTTCTTATGATTATATTTACATAGTTTACAGCTGCTAGTACTACTACTCATAGCTAATGTTTACTCAACACATATTATTTGCCTTGTCCACTACTGTTACATGTGTGAATTAAAGAATCCATTTTATGAAGCAGACTCCATTTTATAAAACAGGCTCCATTTTTAGACTTACTTCCCCCTCCCTAAAGAATGTCTGATCACAAAGACCAGGAAGTAAAAAAAAAAAGACACCATATTAGGAAGCATATGGCTGTCCTGGAATGTGGGCTGGTCCTGGGATATGGCTCCAAGGAAGTAACCAATCAAGAGGCATACAGATATAGAAAAGGAGCCAATAGAAATACCACACACCCTGTGACCTGAGCTGTATTATAATTAGATAACTTCTGTCCATAAATACCCGCTCCTTTGTTCTTCGGGGCTCCATCTTGCCTAGGCATTCATCTGCCTGCTTGTGGAGCCCGACTGCGCAGCCGAAGAATGAAATCCTCTTGCTTTTGCATCTGCTGGTGTGGTTATTGGAGTTTTGGGGTACGCTCTCCTGAGAAAGGCCTTGGGGGGGTCTTTCATTTGGGGTCTCGTCCGGGATTTGAGCGACCCCCTACTCAAATAAACACCACCATCAGGAGGTAAGTCCGGCCGGCATTTTACTTTTTCTGTCTGTACCGTACGGATCTGTATTAGAATCTAGAGAGGGGTTGACGGACCCGGTAACTCTCTGATTCTCCGCCCTGGGGGACGCCTCAGGGTCGTCTGGTGGACGAGGATGAGGGGGCAGTCCTCCTCCCAGAAGGATTTTACTCCTGTGCCTCCTTCTGTCTATCTGGTTTTCGGTTTTTTTTTCCATTCTGTGCCGCGTGGCTTCTGGCCCTAAGTGTGTCTGTGTGTCATATTTCGTGTTAATTGCGCCTGCGATGGGTCAGTCACAGAGTACAACCTTGAGTTTAACTATAGATCATTGGAAAAAAAACATTAGAGAGAGCTCATAATTTATCAGTGGAAAAAAAATGAATTACTCTTTGTACTGTTAAATGGCCTTCTTTTAATATGGGATGGCTAAAAAAAGATACTTTTAACAAATCTGTTATTTTGCAGGTGAAAAACAAGATTTTCCTCCCAGGACCACTGGCACAATGCCATACATTGCTACTTGGGAAGATTT
>PVHP010051222.1:0-11533 GCA_004024765.1 Zapus hudsonius | reverse complement strand
ATACAGAGAGACAGAGAAAGAGAGGGTGCACCAGGGCCTCCAGCCACTGCAAATGAAATGGAAGCTACTTTGTGCACTTGGCTTTACATGAGTACTGGGTAACTGAACCTGGGTTGTCAGGCCTTCCAAGCAAGTGCCTTAAGTGCTGAGCCATCTCCCCAGCCCCAATCACATTTTTTTAATAATATAATTATGTGTAATCTTTATTGGAACACATCAGATATAATCAGGTATTGTTTTAGATGATAACACCATCTAAAACACCTCAGGAGCCTCCCTACAATGTCACTAATCAAAGCCACTCAGGGGCTGAAGAGATGGCTCAGCAGTTAGAGGGGCTTGTATGCAAAGTTTGACACCCTGGATTTGATTCCCCAGCACTCACGAAAAGCCAGGTGCACAAAGTGATGCATGCATTTAGAGTTTGTTTGCAGTGCCTGGAGGCCCTGGCATGCCCATATTCTCATATTTTCTTTCTCTGTCTCTGTCTCTGTCTCTGTCTCTGTCTGTCTGTCTGTCTGTCTGTCTGTCTGTCCGTCCCCCCTCTCTGAGAAGCCCACACTCATGCATGCCCTCAGGTGTGCTTTCCTTCTCTTCTGGAGCCTGCTTGCCTCCTTCCCTCCCTCTCCCTCCCTCACCCTTTCTTTTTGAGGCAGGGTCTCACCCAGGCTGACCTCTTGAGCTTATGGGAACCCTCCTACCTCAGTCTCCTGAATGCTGGAACTATAGATGTGAGCTGCCATGCCTAGAGAACACCTTTCTTAGTTTCATTTTGGTTTGGAATTTTTTTTCATTATTTTATTTGAAGAGAGAGAGAGAATGGGTGCACCAGCACCTCTAGTCACTTGTAAATGAACTCCAGAAGCATTCACCACTTTGTGAATTGAACTTGGGTTGGTAGGCATTGCAGGCATTCACCTTAACTGCTGAGCCATCTCTCCAGCCCTTGATTTGTTGAGTTTTTGAGATAGGATCTTACTCTGTAGCCCAGGCTGCCCTGAATTCACTATGTACATCAGGCTGCCCTTGAACTCATGGCAACCTACCTGCCTCAGCCTCCCAAGTACTGGTGTAATGGGTGTGAGCCACCACGCCTAGCTAATATTATTAATAAACTTTCCACCTCTGCTTCACACTGACTCTTCCTGAAATTCTTTTCTGTGTTGAAGTCACAGATCCTGGCTTCAGCCTAAGTCAAGATCCCTAAAGTATTAAGAGAACTTCTCAGGTGACTGAGAGTGACAGTGTGAAGCCATATCTCTGTACCCACCACCACCACTAGCACTTCGTAAAATGCTACATATAAGCTACTGTTTGATACAGCAATTCCCTTCAAAGGCATGTGCCCAAAAGAAATAAAAATATATTATCTACACCAATCTCAAACATAAATAAATGCTCACAGCAATACTAGTCATAACAGCAAAAATCCCTAAATATCTAGCAACCAATGAATGATAAATGAAGGGTGGTACTAACTATACAACAGAATAGCAACTGGCAATAAAGAGAATGAGCTATGCTATAATGAAACTGTATCATGTCGTGCTAAATCAAAGAAGCCAGACATCAGAGGTCACATGTTGTTCAATCCTATCTACATGAAATGCCCAAGTAGGCAAACCCATAGAGACAGAAGGTAAACTAGTGGCTGCCTGGGTCTGAGGGGACAGAGGAATAGGAAGTGACTGTTAATGGGCCAAAGTTTCTTTTGAGGATGATGAAAATATCTGTAATTAAATAATGATGATACTTGTATAACCTTTAGGGTAAATTTTTTATCAAGTAAATTGAGATATATCTCCATAAAGATTTTTTTTAAATGTATGTGAAAACACTCAAACTCTAAAAATGTTCCATAAACACTATGGTTATTATGATTCAAAGGAAACAGCGATGGATTGTGAAGTCATGAAGGTAAAATGAAGTAGCAATTAAGCCAACCAATCTACTAATCCTCAAAAGGCTTGTCTGTAGAACAGGAGATACCATCCCCCCTTTCTAAAGCAGGGTCTCATTGTAGCTGAGGCTGATGCTGAACTCATTCTGTAGCCCAGGCTGGCCTCCAATTCAGGGTGATCTAATCTCAGCCTCCTGAGTGCTGGGATTAAAGGCATGAATCATCACACCCAGCTAAAATGCTAATTTTACATTTTATTTTTATTAAATATTTTACTACATGTATAATCTTTTTAGCTATGATCAACAAAAATATTAAAGACAAAATGCATAGGGGAAGAAAACAAAAGCCTATCCCTTTCCACAGTGGAAGAGATCCTTGCTTGTACCATCTCTTGCCTGGATTACTGCAACAGCTTAATAGCACTCTCTTCTCTTCTCTGGAATCCCTGGTCTGTTTCCAACATGAGAGCAGTCTAAAGATGTGTCAGATGGCACTCCTCTGGTATCTTGCATGACTTTTCCCTTTATATTTTTTAAATACCTACTTTGGTCTAAGCACATGCCTATCAATTTTAAAATCCCCTTAACCCCAAGTGCAGTGCCAGCACATCAACTTGGGATCAATAAACATTTCTTGAGCTGGGGATGTAGCCCAGAGGTAGAGCACTTGGGTAGCATGTGTAATGCAAGATACTGGGTTTCAAGCCCCAGTACCGCCAAAAACAAAAAAAAACAACAACAACACCTTCATAAGCATTTCTTGTTGAATCGATTGTCAAACAAGACCTGAAAGTAAAACCAGGAAAGGGAGGTCTTAATCTTTAGCATCAGCACTCCAAGTGGGATGAGGCCTTTGTGAGGAAAGTACATCAAGGTCCTGAGGGTTGTTTTTTTTTTTTTTAATCAATGAGCCTTCCAGCACCTTAAAGGCAGGTGCCTCTGGCCTCCATTACCTTCTCCTAGGCACGCAGAAGAGCAAGGAGCGCCCAATGCAGGGTGGCAGAGGGGATGATGGTTGTTGAAGGATGGTATGGAAGCCTCATGGAGATGGAAAAGAGATTCCAGTAGGATTCTCGCTGTCAGCCGATTATTTCTGTCCTCAGTACCCCCCCCCCAACACACACATTTTCCTAAATGGGAGAATTCCTAGACTCAAGACTTGGTAATCTTCCGGCCCTAGATTATTTTCTAGTCTTGTAACCTTCTTTAATTTACTTATTTGAGAAAGAGAGACAGTGAGAACGGGTGTGCCAGGGCCTCCAGCCATTGCAAATGAACTCTAAACGTGCGCAACCTTCATGCAACTAGCTTTATGTGGGTACTGAGGAATCAAACCTGAGACATCAGGCTTTGCAAGCAAGTAGCTTTAACTGCTGAGCCATTTCTCCAGCCCTAATCTTGTCATTTTCATATACAAAGCTCTCCAAGAGATTGATGAGGTCAGGCTGGGTAGTCCAACAGAAGAGCAGCTCCCCTATTAATTACTAGAGGGAGGGAAATAACTTGTATAGCAAATTCCTCCGTATTGAAAACAGTAAGCTATTGCCAGCTTTATCAAAAGCATCTGAGAAGCTGGAGAGATGGCTCAGTGGTTAAAGGCAATTGCTTGCAAAGCCTGATAGCCCAGGTTCAATTCCTCAGTACCCATGTAAAGCTAGATGTTCAAAATGATGCATGCATCTGGAGTTTGTTTGAAGTAACAAGAAAGCCTGGCATCCCCATTGTCTCTCTCCCTCTGCTTTCAAATATATAATTTTTTAAGCAGCTAGGACAACTCTGTTGACATTCCCCCACAGAAGAAAGTGCACAGGAGGGTCATCAGACCCACACCCGAGATCCTACGTGTCCCCTGTGAGAACTGCATGCAATGACGCATGGGGTCTTGGGAGGGTCAAAGATCAGGGGACAATGAGCTTCACTGAAGCGGCTGTTTTGGGGTCTCTAGGCCCTGTAAATAGGCCCTCTCCCTGAGACTGAGGGAAGAGAATCTGCAGGGAGCTAAATGGCCACGGGGAGGTCATCATCTGTGCTGGGATGAGACTTTTCAGTGCTGCAGCTGCTTTGGGGGCCCCACATTCCTCGCTCTATTCTATAAGTAACTGCATTAAGCTCACTGGTGTACCAAAACTGGTTTTAGTACAATCATACTTTGGTCTGCTATCTGCGTCTCAGGAAAAAAGTTTCACACAATAGCACTCCATTCAAGGGAGGTATAGCAGTTAACCTTCTCACTGCTGGGACAAAAGAGACAACCAGAAGCAGCTTGTGGACAGAAAGGGTTTATTTCCAGCCCACAGGGAGGGGAAGTTGCATCATGATGGGGAAAGCATGGCAAGAGCAGACATCTGCACACAACAGAGGGAGAAAGTAGAACATGCAGTCAGCATGGCAAACAGGGCTGCACTATAAATAACACCTCCTCTAGCAAGGCTCCACCTTCCAAGGGCTTCACCAGCTGGGGACTCAGTATGAGGTTTAATTACAACACATAAGGCTATGGGGACATTTACATTCAAACCACCAGAAAGTTGGAGACCAATTACAAAAGAGCTGGAAAAGACTGTCAAAAAGCATGTCCCAGGGAAGCCCAGACCTAGAAAGGAGATAAAGAAATGGAATCCAAATCACCTGAGGAGAAATGCTTCCTTGTCTATGGGGGAGTTCCTCCTCACACAGAGGATAAGTAAGTGCTCTGAAGAGCAAAAAGCACTGTGTGGTCAACACCTGGTACAGCAATGATCATTAAGTGCTCTCTTACTCTTTGCCTGAGCTATATGCTGGTTCTTGCAACAGTATCCTAATAAAATTCACCAAGTATTTGATCACCAGGACAGAAAATGAAACGAACTTGGCTCTCAGTAAGCAGACCAAGATGACAGAAGTATCATCACTCTAGAGGCAAAGACACTGTCACCAGCAAAGACAGCATCAGGTCTGCATCTGTCTGTATTCTCAAAGAGAACTTGGGCGTGCATGGGTGCGTCTGTCACATCAAAGGACAACCTCAAGAGTCAGTCTTTGCCTTACACTTTGTTTTAAGGCAAGTCTCCTATTCACTCCTGTGCTTTCCAGGCCAGCTACCCATGAGCTTTCAAGATTTCAGTTTCCGCAGCCCATCTCTCTGTAGGTGCACTGGGATTAAAGACATTCCCACATCCAAATTTATGTGGGTTCTGGGGATCCAAACTTGGGTACTCAGAGGAGCAGAAGCACTTTATCTACTGAGCCATCTCGCTAACCCCACTTCTGGAGACTCTTTTCTTTAGTTACTGTTCTGCCATTGCTCTCTGTGCATCCTGTCTGTTACACACTGTGTGTCAGACCCTCCTCATAGAACACCTGTACACATGTGCATCCATGCACACGTACACACACACACACACACACACACACAGTTTCCTTGATTGGAAACATACTTTTCCAAAGTAACCAAGTTTACAGGGCACCCAGGCAACCCATCTTTGGTGTAAAAATCCAGACAGCAGCAAAGGCAAAACCATGAGATTTGGAAACAAAGGTTAGAGTCTCAGATCACCAAGAAGACTGCTACAGAGAATTAAGGGTTAGGAACTGTAGAAGAGGGGTTTCAGTTCAGTTCAGTTCCTTCACCCAAGACTGGAAGGTAGTAGAAAGTGACTCCTTGGATCCATACTGTAGACTTTTTGGAGTTGAGTGAAACTACAAGCCTCAAACCTTTGCCTTCCTCAAAACAAAAACTTAATGTTAGACACTATGTTCACTACTAAAAAATTTTAAGAATCAACAACCCACACATACATTTAATCTGACTGGCCTGCTACATTATAAACCATAATCTGAGAGTAGGAAGAGAGGACATTCTCCCATCTGTAAGAACACATTTGATAAGCTTCATGGAAGAAACAGATGATCTTAGAAGAACTGGGAAAGAATCAATCATGCTTAACACAACATGGGGTTTTGAAAAGAAATGCCAATAATCCAGCCAATCAAAACATCACCTAACAAAATATTAGGGAAATAGCACACCTCTTTCTGTAATAACCCTAAATATAAATGGCCCAACTCACCAATCAAAATATGCAGGCTAAATGACTAGATTAAAAAACAAGATCCAGCCAGGTGTGGCAGCCAGCACACACCTTTAATTCCAGCACTTGGGAGGCAGAGGTAGGAGGATTGCCGTGAGTTCAAGGCCACCCTGAGACTACACAGTGAATTCCAGGTCAGCCTGGGCTAGAGCAAAACCCTACCTCGAAAAAAGCAAGATCCAATTATTGGTTGTCTCCACAACACACACATAACCAGCAAACATGTCCATAACTGAATATCAAAAATGGATATCAAACTACTAAGCAAATGGAAGCTGCAAACAAGCAGGAGAGGTCATCCTTACGTCAAAGTATCTTTAAACCAAAACTACTCAGAAAAGACAAAAAGGAGGGCTACATATTAATAAAGGGAACTGTCATGGTTTGATCCAGGTATCCCCCAGAAACAAATGAATGTGTTCTGATAGATCGATCCTCAGCTGATGGCAGTTTGTATTTTACATCTCGATGAAGCTGTGTTGTTGGGGGCGGGCTTATGGGGTTATAAGCCAGCTTCCCCTAGCCAGAGTTTGGCACACCTTCCTGCCGCTATTTCCAGTGCTGTGGCGAAGGTGATGTCCACCCTCTGCTCATGCCATCATTTTCCCTGCCAGGATGGAGTCTCCCCTCGAGTCCGTAAGCCTAATAAACCCATTCCTCTACACACTGCTTTTGCTTGGGTTCTTTCTGCGCAGCAACTAGAAAGCTGACCACAACAGGAACAATTCAAGAAGACATAACAATGATGGACATATATATATATGCACCACATATTAGAGAGCCCAGTTTCATAAAACACTAGAAGATATAAAAGATCATATAGGTCCATCTTGGGTGTGGCAGCGCAGGCCTTTAATCCCAGCATTCGGGAGGTGGAGGTAGAAGTACCTCCATGAGTTCAAAGCCAGCCTGACATTACATAGTAAATTCTAGGTCAGCCTGGACTAGAGCGAGACTCTACATCAAAAAACAAGCAACCAAACAAAAAAAGATCATATAGGTCTAGACACAACAGTAATGAGAGACTTCAATACCAATCTCCTGTTTAGATCAGTTGTCCCAACTAAAACTCAACAAAGAAACTTCAGAGCTAAACCACACCATGGGTCAAATGGACCCAACAGCTGGGCATGGTGGCGTACACCTTTAATCCCAGCACTCGGGAGGCAGAGGTAGGAGGATCACCATGAGTTCAAGGCCACCCTGAGACTCCATAATTAATTTCAGGTCAGCCTGGTCTAGAGTGAGACCCTACCTCAAAAAAAAAAAAAAAATGGACCCAACAGTTAAGTACAGAGTACTCCACCCAACACTGCATACACATTCTTCTCAGCAGCACCTGGAACATTCTCCAAAATCATCACACAGTAAGCCACAAAACAATCCTTAATACAAAAAACTTGAGGTAATCCTTGTATCCTATCAGTCCAGCAGAATAAGAGTAGAAATCAGGGACTGGAGAGTTGGCTCTGTGGTTAAAAATCACTTGCTTGAAAAGTCTGCTGGCCCTGGTTCAATTCCCCAGTACCTACATAAAGCTAGATGTACAAAGTGGTGCATGCATGTGTCTGGATTTTGTATGCAGTAGCAAGAACCTCTGGCATGTTCATTCCCCAACCCTTTCTCTCTCTCAAATAAGTAAATAAAAATATTTCTTTAAAAAAGAGTAGAGAAACAGTTGCAGTCTCCCTACCAGCACTGCCAGGATGGCCTCCCAAAACTGTGACCCAGCCACTTCCAGAGTCACCATCTCCTGTAAAGGAATCCAGCGAAGGTGCCACCAGGGACCCTGTTTGAGAGGCTGCAGCAGGAGCTAATGACCTTTATGATGACTGGTGACAAAGGAATTTCCCTGAAGCAGACAACCTTTTCAAATGGATAGGGACCATCCAGGGAGCAGCTGGCACAGTGTAGGAAGATCTGAGGTATAAACTCTCCCTAGAGCTCCCCAGTGGCTACCCATACAAGGCACTCACAGTGAAGTTCCTCATGCTTCTGCCCTTCTCACCCCAATGTGAACACCCAGAGTAACATCTGCCTGGACATCCTCAAGGATGAGTGGTCTGCCCTGTATGAGGTGAGGACCATCTTGCCTTCCACCCAGAGCCTGTTAGAAGAACCCAACATCAGCAGCCCTTTGAACACACATGCTGCCAAGCTCTGGAAAATCCCACATCTTTGAAGTACCTGCAAGAAACCTACTCACAGCAGGTCTCCAGACAAGAGCCCTAGCCCCAGCTGTCCAGCCTCTCTCTGTGTCATCTTTTTATCTTTTCCTTAGATGATCTGTCCTTTTCCTTGATTTCAATATAGACTCTATCTTCAGTTGTGGTGTTATTTTTATTTGATTTTTTAAAATTAAGTCTACTTGAGGCCTTGTAATCTATATTAAATAAATACTTTTTAAAATTTGCAGGTGAGAGAGAGACAGAGAAAGAGAAAGAGAGAATCGGCACACCAGGGCCTCCAAGCCAGTGCAAATGAACTCCAGATATATGTGCTATTTTGTGTGCATCTGGCTTTATGTGGTTATTGGGGAATTGAACCCAGGTCATTAGGCATTGCAGACAAGTGCCTTAACTGCTGAACCATCTCTCCAGCCCAAATAAATATGTTTTGATTGTTTTGTTGAGAGGGAGAGAGAGAGAGAGAGAGAGAGAGAGAGGAGGGCTAGAGACGTGGGTGAGCAGATAAAGGCACATGCTTGCAAAGCCTGGCGGCCTGGGTTTAATTCCTCAGTTCCCACATAAAGCCAGGTACATGAAGAGGCGCATGTGTCTGGAGTCTGTGTGCAGTGGTGGGAGACCCTGGCGCACACGCATACACACATACTTTCTCAAGTGAATAAAAAAAATTTTTATGGCTAGAGAGATGGATCAGCAGTTAAGGCAGTTGCCTCCAGGTCCTAAGGACCCAGGTTCAATTCCCCAGTACCCACATAAGCCAGATGCACAAAGTGGCGCATGCATCTGGAGTTCATTTGCAGCACCCATACTCTCTCTGTGTCTGTGTCTCCCTGCTTACAAATAAATAATTATTTTTTTTAAAAAAAAAACTAGCATTGAAAAAAAAAAAAAGAGTAGAAATCAACCACAAGAGAGAATGCAGAAACTACATAAATTCTTGGAAACTGAATGAAAAATGAGTCATTAAAGAAATCAAGGAGGACATTTTTTTTTAATCTTAGAAACAAATGAAAATGATAATGCACTTAGCAGGATCTGAGATGCAGCCAAGGCAGTTCTAAGAGGAAAGTTTATAACTGTAAACACCCATATCCAGAAATCAGAGAGATATGGGAGAGATGCTCAGTGGTTAAAGGTACCTGCTTGCAAAGCCTGATGACCCAGGTTCAATTCCCCAGTACCCACATAAAGCCATATATACAAAGTAGCACATGTATCTAGTTTGTCTGCAATAGCAAGAGGCCCTGGTGCACCCATATTCATTCTCATTCATTCTCTCTCTCTCTCTCTCTCTCTCTCTCTCTCTCTCTCTCTCTCTCTCTCTCTCTCCCCTTACAAATAAATTAAAAATGTTTTAAAAAAAGAACAAGAAAGCAGCTCTTTCTACCTTGTGATCTCTGCCTGGATGCATGCTCTCTTGCTAGTTCTGCCCTGTGGCCTGGCCTAAGCAGTCATGAGAGTCTGCCTGCCTGGGTGGGGGAATATTTACCTTGGCTTGAGTATTTTTCTTCTTGCCTTTTATCTGTTTCATGCTTTGGGGGTACCCTCTCACTTTGATAACATATAAGATTTATCTCTGCTCCCTGATCCTTCACAATTTCTTAATCCTCTCTGGTCTGTTATTTGAAGGGGCTTCTATGTTTGATCTCCCAAATGCATGTGGAACTGCCCCAACCTTTTCCTAGATACCAATTTCCCCTAAAAAAAAAAAAAAAAAACCTCATAATTTATGATTTCTTCCTAAATAAACTCAATAATTTATTTTAAAAAAATAAGAAAGAAGCCTGGCATGGTGGCACACACCTTTCATCCCAGCACTTGGGAGGCAGAAGTAGGAGAACTGCCATGAGTTCAAGGCCACCCTGAGAGACTACATAGTGAATTCCAGGTCAGCTTGGGCTAGAGTGAAACCCTACCTCAAAAAAAAAAAAAAAAAATCAGAGAGCTCTCTCAAATAAACACACCCAACAGTTCACCTCAAGGCTTTAGAAAAACAAGAGGCCAGCACAGTAGATGGCAAGAAACAATAAATGAAATAGAGACTAAAATACACAGAAAGCTGGTTCTTTAAGAAAGGAAGATTGAAAACAAATGCATGTTTGTGTCAAAAAAAAAAAAAAAGAAAGGAAGATTGATAAAGCCTTAGCCAAACTAACAAAAGGAGAGACCCAAATTACCAAAATCAGAGACAAAGGTGGGGTATGTTACAACAGGCCCCAATAAAATCCAGAACATCATTAGAGAATACTTTAAAAACTTGTGTTCCAAAAAGCTAGGAAACCTAAAATAGACAAATTTCTAAACACATATAAACTCCCAAAGTTAAAACTAGATGATATCACTAACTTAAACAAACCCATTACCAGCAATAACATTGGAGCTATAATTAAGTCTCCCCAGAAAACTAGCTTCCTTCTGGCTAGCCCTCATAGTTCTGGAGAGCCCTATAGGAGCCTCCAGAGGATACCAGTCACCAACAGCATGAATAAGGAGAGAGGACCCTGCAGACTACGAAGAAATCAACCAGCCAGACAAGAAGTACACACTCATGAAAGGTGTCATAGCCACACATCGCTGGGATGAATCTCCAAACCAGGCACAATTTTGGGGAGGAAGGTATTTATTGAAGTAACAGACCCAGGGGAAGTTAAGGAAAAAAGGCTGGCCCCCTTTTACAGATCCAAGTAGAGAGACAGCACCTCCAGAAGCCAGCAAGCACACTCCAAAACTAGCAAACAAGAGGAACTCCAGGCTTGAGCTCAGACTGCTTTTTGCATATGTAAAGCTAGAATTCCAGACCCACCCCAGAAACACCTTAGGGCTGAACCCTAGGATCTGGCCAAGATAATACACCTCCTCCAGCCAGAACTGGCTGGAAACAATTAACAATTTAATAAACATAATTATAATAAATTCTATTGGGGGACATTATTCAAACTACCACAAAAGATGATCAATCAAAACCTATCAGAACCAGGCATGATGTCACATACCTTTAATCCCAGCACTCAGGAGGCAGAGGTAGGAGGATCACCATGAGTTCGAGGCCACTTTGAGACTACATAGTGAATTCCAGGTCTGCCTGGGCTATAGGGAGACCCTATCTTGAAAAACCAAAAACAAACAAACAAACAACAAAACTATCAAATCAGAAATCCAGAGGTTACAAAGAACTCAACACTAAGTCAGACTGCCAACAGGCCTGCCATAGCACAGGGAACACTGAGGAAGAGAGGGTAGAAAGATTGTAAGAGCCATGTGCGCCATGAGGCACAGTCCCCACACTACCCCACAGGGACTGACTGAGGCCTTCATAACCCCACAGTGACTCCCATAACTCCACTGAGGAGGGCCCCAAGGGAAGTGGGAGCTGGA
>PVHP010051221.1:0-11535 GCA_004024765.1 Zapus hudsonius | reverse complement strand
ATGCCTGAAATCCAGGGCTCTGGAGACACAGAAAGACCTGGTATTCAAAGCCAGCCTTAGCTACATAGCAAGACACAGTCTCAAAAAAACAAGGACTGATGATGTAGCTTAGCGGTAGAGCATTTGCCTAGCATGTTCAACCTTATGTTTGATCCCCAGCACTGTGCACGCACACACACACACGCACGCACACACACGCACACGCACACGCACACACACACAAGGTAAATGAATGTTAACCAAGCAGCTTTTGTAGTTTATGTCTTCCTTCTTGTCAATGTTTGAGTCAGATTCATTAAAAACTCATTACCTGGAAGGATCACTGTGAGTTCGAGACCAGTTTGGAACCTACATAGTGAGTTGCAGGTCATTTTAGGCAAGAGAGACCCTACCTCCCACAAAACAAAACAAAGAAACTCATTACCTGGAAAATAGCCATAGGATTCTGAAAATAGTATCTGATTGTTTAAAAGGGCACTTAAAAGCTAATAGAAGGGAGCTGGGTGTGGTGGTACATGCCTTTAATCCCAGCATTCCAGAATTAGAGGTAGGGGGATCACTGTGAGTTCAAGGCCACCCTGAGACTAGAGTGAATTCCATGTCAGCTGGAGCTAGAGCAAGACCCTACTTCGAAAAACCAAAAAAAAAAAAAAAAAAAAACTAATAGAAGTTCATCTGTAGGTTGAAAATTTTCTACCCATCAGAATGAATTTTGAGCACATAAATCAGGCTTGTATGTTTAGGATTTTATAGGAGAAGCTCACAACTTAATGAAAAATGTAGTGCTGCTGTTTGTTTTTAGGTTTACAAGAAGTTAGGTCAGACGCATCTCGCCCTGATGAATTTCTCTTGGGCTATGGATTTAGATCCTAAAGGAGCCAATAATCAAATTAAAGAGGCAATTGATAAGCGCTATCTTCCAGATGATGAGGAGCCAATAACCCAAGAAGAACAGATCAGTGAGTATCATACATAAGATTTTTAGTACTCAGAAAGCTGTCTTTTACAGAAGAATCTCAGCTCTTTTTCATTTTTCTAACTGTGCTTTCTTTATATCAAATGAAATTTTAGGAAATTTAATTGGATGATATAAGATCAAAGTGAATATGGAGTAAATACTATTCTCAATTCTGGATTAATTTGCTGTGTAACTTAAATCCATTGCTGATTTTTAAAAATTTTATAACTCATTCATTTTTTATAGCTCATTTTAATGTTTTTTTTTCTTTTTTTAACTTTTTTTATTGATAGCTTCCATAATTAAAGACCATGAACCATTATGATTCCCTCTCCCCTCTCCCATATTTCTTCCCCCTCTCATTTAGTCTATGTATGTATGTATGTATGTATGTATGTATGTATGTATAAATGTATGTATGTATTTATTTGAGAGAGAGTAACAGAAAGAGACACAGAGAATGGGTACTCCAAGGCCTCTAGCCACTGCAAACAAACTCCAGATGCATGCACCACTTTGTACATCTGGCTTTATGTGGATACTGGGGAATCAAACCCTGGTCCTTAGGCTTTGTAGACAGGTGCCTTAACCTCTGAGCCGTGTCTTCAGCCATTATTTTACTTTTAAAAATATTTTTATTTACATATTTGCAAGCAGAGAGAAGAGAGCGGGGCTGGGCATGGTGTTGCATACCTTTAATCCCAGCACTTGTGAGGCAGAGATAGGAGGATCACCATGAGTTTGAGGCTACCCTCAGATTACATAGTGAATTCCAGGTGTGCCTGGGCTAGAGCAAGACCCTATCTGGAAAAAAGAGCAGGTAGTAGTGGCACACACCTTTACTCCCAGCACTCAAGAGGCAGAGGTAGGAGGATGGCTGTGAGTTCGAGGCCACCCTCAGACTACATAGTGAGTTCCAGATCAGCCTGGGCTAGAATGAGACACTACCTTGAAAAAACAAAAATTAAAAAAGGAAAAAATAGAAAGACAAAATGGGCACACAGGAACTCCAGCTGATGCAAATGAACTCAAGCAGACTCATGCTCCACTTTGTGCATCTGGCTTTATGTGGGTACTGGGGAAATAAACCTAGGCCTTCAGGCTTTGTAAGCAAGCATCTTAATGGACAAGCCATCGCTCCAGCCCAAGGGTTACATTTTAAAGCCATACATACTGTATCCCTAAATTGAGTATATATCTTAAAATAACATTTAAGAGCCAACTCCTAATTTTATAGAGATTCTTTAAAAATTTATTTATTTATTTGAGAGAGAGACAGAGACAGACAGAAGCAAAGAAAATAAAGATGGGCACACCAGTGCTTCCTGCCTCTGTAAATGAACTTCAGAAGCATGTGCCACTTAGTGCATCTGACTTTACCTGGGTACTAGAGAGTTGAACCTGGGTTGTCAGACTTTGCAAACAGGCACCTTTAACCACTGAACTATCTCTCCAGCCCAAGAAATTATTATTATTATTATTTGTTTTGTTTTTCGAGGTAGGGTCTCATTCTAGTCCAGGCTGACCTGGAATTCACTATGTAGTCTCAGGGTGGCCTCAAACTCACAGAGAGATTAAAGGCATGTGCCACCACGCCCTGCCCAAGAGATTTTTATAAAAAATACTTATTTGCAGTCAGAGAGAGAGATAGAAAAGAGATAGAGAATGATCACACCAAGGCCTCTAGCTGCTGCAAATGAACTCCAGATGTATACACCACTTTGGGCACCTGGCTTCACATGGGTGGTACTAGGGAATCGAACCAGGGGCATTAGGTTTTGCAGGCAAGTGCCTTAACCACTGAGCAATCTCTCCAGCTCCCCCAGGAGACTTTTGTTTTTGTTTTTGTTTTTCGAGGTAGGGTCTCACTCTAGCCCAGGCTGACCTGGAATTCACTCTGTAGTCTCAGGCTGGCCTCGAACTCACTGTGATCCTCCTATCTCTGCCTCCTGAGTGCTGGGATTAAAGGCATGCGCCAACACGCCCCGCTGCAAAAGAATTATTAAATATAGTTAAAAACAATAAATTAATTTCCGATTGTAAAATAAGGAACTTGAGCTATATTTTATTAAAGAACATTGATATTTTAAAAAATAATTTTATTTATTTGAAGGAGAGAGAGAGAGAGACTATAGGTGCATCAGGGCCTCTTGACATTGCTAATGAACTCAAGTGGCATGTAATACTTTGTGCATCGGGCTTTATGTGGATACTGGGGAATTGAACCCAAGTTGAAATCCTTTGCAAGCAAGTGCCTTTAATTGCTGAACCATCTCCCCATCCTAGATCATTGGGATTTTTTTTTTTTTTCGAGGTAGGGTCTCACTCTAGCCCAGGCTGACCTGGAATTCACTATGTAGTCTCAGGGTGGCCTTGAACTCATGGTGATCCTCCTACCTCTGCCTCCCGAGTGCTGGGATTAAAGGCGAGTGCTGGGATTAAAGGCGTGTGCCACCATGCCCGGCAGGGATTTTTTTGTTTTTTGATTTTCGGGGTAGGGTCTCACTCTAGCCCAGGCTGACCTGGAATTCACTATGTAGTCTGGCCATGAACTCTCAGCTACTCTCAGCGACTCCTACCTCAGCCTTCCCAATGCTGGAATTAAAGGCGTGTGTGCCACCACACCTGGCTATCATTGTAATTTTTACTGGTCTTTTTTTTTTTAAGGGTTTCATCCCTAAACATATAGAATTTTTCTTTGAATTTAAAAAAAAAATTATTTATTTTAGAGAGAGTGAGGGGGAAAAAGAAAGGACGTGCCAGGGCCTCCAGACACACACACCACCTTGTGTATCAGGCTATACATGGGAACTGGTGAATCGAACTCGGGTCCTGTTTTGCAAGCAAACGCCTTAACTGCTACACCATCTCCAGCTCCATGAAATTTTTTTAATTTGACATTGTAGGCCAAGATTTATTTGTCAAATACCTCACTGTAGACTTTTGTTCTATTTTTAAAGTGGGAACAGATGAATCCCAGGAGAGCAGCATGACAGATGCAGACGACACACAGCTGCATGCAGCTGAAAGTGATGAATTTTAACTTCTGGAAGTTCAGACTTCTGCAACTGGATGTGTGACTAGTGCTGACCTGTTTCTTGTCCCTCCGTATACTGAGTCTTCACTCTTGAGCCGGCCGTGTCATCCATCACCGATACCATGAGTGTCCCGCTTTCATTGGACCCTGACTGTGCACAGATGAAAGGCAGTGCAATATTTAGCTGCTAACAAGACTGGCTCTTTTACCAGTATGAATGACAATTTGGGGGGGGGGGTAGGGTGGGCAACTTTATTTTCTTTTTTCTTTAATCTCCCTTAGTTGGAAAGCTATCATGGAAGAAAGAGTTATGTTTTATCTTGAAGGAACAGAAATAGTGATGAACCAGAATTTCTTGGTCATTTTTCCAAACTCTGTTTTTTATTTGGTTCTGTTCCTGATAAACAGAGTGACTGGCCTTCATTTCTAGGTTCTTCAAGAATGGTGTTAGCAAGTGCCAGATGGAACAATAAAAGACATTGCCTATAACAGTAACTTCATTGCCAAGGATTGTAACTTACCTTAAACTTGCAGTGTCTCCTATAAACAAATGTAATAGGCCTATTGGGACTCGTATGTAGGAATCAAATATGCCTTCATACAGTGTATACTTATTCTTGGCAAGATTGCTTCAATGTCTAACCAAGAATTTTAATTTATTCATCTTGCTTCAAAGTGTTGATCATTGTTGTCTTGGTATTACAAACTTTAAAATTGGTCTTTACCATATTGCCTCTTCTCTTTGAGTTCTGTGGAATCACCTTAACACTCAGAGATGCTAGTGGTTTCCCACTGAAAAGCCAAAACCAGGCCCTTAAGAACCACTTAAGTTTACCATAAGAATCAGTATGAGAACACTGAAGAGAGACTTGAAGAGATCATGATGGAGAAAGCCTTAATACAGTTGAAATTGTACCATAACCTTGAGTCTACATTTTTTTCAAGACATTATCCCTTTCTAAATATATAAGTAGAATGCAAGAATGTGTATTCACCTTTGTTGAGGTCATTTCCATTCTGTTTAGCACTCTGCTTTATATATTCAGTAGTGTGAGTCAATAAAACGTGTACTGAGAGTATTTGGATTTAAAATACTGGAAACTTTCATCCTAGGGATAAATTTCTTACAAAGTAGACAGTTCCCTACTGAGTTTAGCATAATATGGATTGGTGTCTTTGGGGAATGGCCACAATTTTAAAAATCTAATTATGCATATAAAATGGGAATTACTGGAATTTCACAGTAACAAATTTAAACAGTCTTGAATTGTGTGTCTCCTTTAATGTATTGAGAATTATATTTAGTTGTTAACATTTTATTAAGTGCCAATGTCAGAATATAACAAATTATAGTTTCTTATAAATGACAGGCTTACAATTATTATTTTGGATTACTTGATGAAGGACAAACTTACCTACTGGTTACCGGTTAGTCAAGCTGTGAAAATAAGATGGATTACAAAAGATGTGAAAAAAACGTTAGCCTGTAGACACAGTAATTTTCTTGGCCATTACTGTTAATCTTCTCATCTAAACATGGATTAGATACTGTTATAAATTCGAGGCAAAGTCTTGGGTTAGGTATTAGGTGCCAAAGAGGCATTTAAGATAATTTCCTACCTAAATCTATGTATAATGTGCTATCTAACAAAAAAAAATTATAAGGAAAAATTGGGAATAAATGACTATCATTCAAATTCCCAGAAGCTAGCACTTCGATTCTAACAAATATTCCATTTTACTATCCATTATTTCTGTGATGTTTAGTTTTATATTCTTTCATTTTTTTAATTGGCAAATCACAAGCTAGCTATATATATATATATATATTTTAAAAAACAATATCAGATCTAGAGTTTCATAGAAAGCTTTACCCTAAGTTCTATGTTACAGAGCCTGAAGAAAGCTAAGCTCAGAACATAATTTGCTGAAGTTTAATTACCTTTTTGTAGTAGGAATTTATGTACTGTGCCAGAAAGACTTTCTGGTACTGATTTTGAGACAGAGGATAGAAGGATAGTTTGGAAGGCACACTATGGTAGTAGCCGGCTGAGGGACACTTTCAGCCCACACTCGGCCTGGTTTCATTTTTCTTCATACCTGATTTTAAAGTCATGTAGGGATTTGAAGCCTTACTCCTCACATAGTAACTGTTTCTTGTTTTATCTTTATTTTTATTTTTATTTTTTTCACAGAATGGGGATCAAATAGTCAGAAGAAGAAACATATTTTGGTCAAGTAAAATGTTTGTTTCAAATTTCAGAAGTTGCTTTGAAGAAAATTAAGAATACTACGTACTTTGCCATCCTTACTGTTCTGTTTAAACTTTTCACACCTATACAGATATACATATATACGCGCACACACAAAAGTTTTGTTGTAGCATTGGATTTCTTTTTCCCCGTGGAAATGGTTATTACATTAGGATTCTAAAGGTTGGAATTTTTTTCAGGAGAACAAATGGTACTCAAGATAATGAAAGGTGGTCCCTACTTTTTCTGTATTTCATTACTTTACATTTTTTATTTTATCCGAGAACTGCAAGTAACGTTTGAACCATGCTGCTGTTGTACCTTAAACAAAAACTCAGTGATAACCAGTATTTAGTCTATTAAAAATACTCTTTTTGAAGAAAACAGTTTCAAAGTCTCTGATTAGCCAGAGTATATAGTAAGGGTCTTCACTGAGAAGTATGATGACCCATTTTCTTTGTGAAAGCCTGGAAAAAAACGCAAGTGTGGGTGTGATGTGTGTGTTCTATTTGCATTGAAACAATGTAATTTTGTGTCTTCTTTGCTTTTCCTGACTTATTTCAGAAATTGTACAGTCTTGGGGGGGGGATAAAGTATTTTCTGTTAATATATTTACAGTTCATTAAAGGATATGGAAAATCCAAATAAATTACTTTTGAAAGCAATTTATAATCAAGTTGTTAAAGCTATATAAAAGCTGTGCCATCTGTATTTTTATACTAAGTCACAGCAGAACAGTGATGAACAATAAGTTTTATGTTCTAGAAAAGCCTAGGGCAATGTTTCTCTAATTTTTATTTACTTACACTCTTTTTAATATATATCTATATTTTAAAGTTCATACCCTTTTAGTATTTGAAATTTCAAAATAAATATTATGACAAAAAATGATAATTTTTAGAATATATTATTTTCAAACTACAAAACCTCTTTATCCCCAGCTGCAACTTGACAAGTCAACTAGTCAGTGCTCACTCTTTGATCATATTATTTCTGAAGTTTCCCTAAAAGGGAAAAGAAAGCATTTTGGTTACAATTAAAAGTGTTTTAACAGGTTAGAGATATGATTCAATCTATAAAATGCTTGCCACACAAACATGAGGACCTGACTTTGGATTCTCAGCACCCAGGTAAAAGCCAGTAGTGTGTGTCTATAATCCCAGTGCTGGGAAGTGGAGATAGGATCCTTGGGACTTCTGGAGAACTAACCTACCCAAAAGAACAAGCTCCAGGTTTAGTGAGGCCTAATCTCATAATAAGGTGCAGAGCTGGGTGTGGTGGAGCACACCTTTAATCCCAGCACTCCTTCAGGAGGCAAAGGTAGGAGGATTGATGTGAGTTCAAGACCAGCCTGGAGCTACAGAGTGAGTTCCAGGTCAGCCTGGGGTAGAATTAGACCTTACACCTTGAGGGGGGAAAAATGCTGTGAAACAGCATTGCAGTTCATGTTTATAATTTAGCACTTGGGAGGCTGAAGCAGGAGGGTTGCCACAGGATCAAGACCAGCCTGGGTTGTATTAGAGTTCCAGGCCAGTCTGAGCTATATAAAAAAATGTCTCAAAAGCCCCTCCATAGCTGGGCATAGTGGCACTCGCCTTTAATCCCAGCACTTGGGAGGCAGAGGTAAGAGGATTGCCTTGAGTTCAAGGCCACCCTGAGACTACACAGTGAATTCCAAGTCAGCCTGGGCTAGAGCGAGACCCTCGAAAAAAAAGCCCCTCCACAAAATACATAAGTTTATTTATTTGGGCTGAATATTAAAAGTCTGTGGTAGAGCACTTGCTTAACATGCCCAATGCCCTAAATCAATCCTACCCCCAAAATAAATGGACTGGGGGTGTGACTTAGTTGGTAGACTGCCTAGCATGCATGTAGCCCTGGGTTTGATCTGCACTGAACTTGGTTTTGGTGGCTCACACAATCCTAGCACTCAGGAGGTGGAGGCAGGAGGATCAGAAGGATCAAGGTCATCCAAGTGCCTATTACTCCACTTTATAAAGAAACAAGCTGAGGTTGAGCTATTCACTGACACAGCTGGGCACTGCTAGCAGCAACAGCAACCTTGCACTTTTTTTTTTTAATATTCATTTTCAAGCAGAGAGAGAGCACACAGCAGGGCCACCACCTTGTGGATCTGGCTTATGTGGGTACTGGGGAATTGAACTCGGGGCAAGTGCCTTAACCGCTGAGCCATCTCTCCAGCCCCTTGTACTTAGTTTTGACTTCCTCTGGATGGTTAACTGTTAGGTGTCTCATCTCTCTCTTTTTTTGGGGTGGAGGCGGCGTTGAGGTATGTAGTTGAGGTAGGGTCTGGCTGACCTGGAATTCACTATGTAGTCTCAGGGTGGCCTTGAATTCATGGCCATCCTCCTATCTCTGCCTCCCGAGTGTTGGGATTAAAGGCGTGCGCCACCACGCTTGGCTCTCATAGTTTTTTGATTAAGTTTTTTGTTTTGTTCTGTTTTCAAACAGAAAGAGAATAGGCACACCAAGGCCTCTTACCACTGCAAATGAACTCCAGACACACTTAATGTAGGTACTGGGGAATCAAACCCAAGCCATCAGGCTTTGCAAGCAAGTGCCTTTAAGTACCGAGCTATCTCTCCAGGCCAAGTGTTCTTTTTCTGTTGTTTTGTTTTTGTAGTAGCGTCTTGCTTAGCCCAGGCTGATCTGGAATTCACTATGTAGTCTCAGGGAGGCCTTGAACTCGTCTACCCCTGCCTCCTGAATACTGGGATTAAAGGTGTGTGCCACCACAACCGGTTTCCAAGGGTTCTTTTTTATATTCAACACTGTTAAAGGAAAACTTGTTCATGACTCTTGCTGTGTTCAAAGGGAGCCATTGAAAATGGTAGAGGGACTACTGCCAGGGAATCTTGCAATAGGGGGCTGAGAACTCAACCATGACTCCAATAATAAGTGGAGATTTATAGCCAAGGAACAAGGTGGAATTAGTGAGTGGAAGTTAGAAGTCATCAGGGAAAAGGAATCTTTTAAGAGATTTTTGTTTATTTTCAAGCAGAGAGAGAGAGAGAGAGAGAAGGGCATGGCAGGGCCTCTTGCCACTGCAGATGAATTCCAGATGCATGTGCCACTTTGTGTGCATCTGGCTTTATGTGGGTACTGGGAATGATCCTGGGCCATCAGGTTTGGCAAGCAAGCACCTTTAATCACTGAGCCATCTCCCCAGCCTCCCCCCCTCTTTTTAAATTATTTGCACCTGGCTTTACATGGGTACTGAGAAATCAAACCCAGGCTGGCAGGCTTTGCAAGCAAGCACCTTCAAACCACTGAGCCATCTCAGTGGACTTAAAGATTATTGTTAAAGGCTTTCCAGATAAGATATCAAGGGTAGAGGACTGGAGAGATTCCTCAGTGGTTAAGGCACTTGCCTGCAAAGCCTAACGACCTGGGTTCGATTCCCCAGTGCCCACATAAAGGCAGATACACAAAGTGGCCCATGCATCTGGAGTTGGTTTGCAGTGCCTAGAGGCCCTGGCAGGCCCATGCCCATTCTCTCTTCTCTCTCCCTCCCTCCCTCTCTCTGCTTGCAAATTGCTGACATCTTTTTTAAAAAGGTATCAAGTGGTGGCGCATGCCTTTAATCCCAGCACTCAGGAGGCAGAGGTAGGAGGGTCACTGGATCACTGTGAGTTCAAGGCTAGCCTGAGACTACATAGTGAATTCCAGGTCAGCCTGGGCTAGAGTGAGACCCTACCTCAAAAAAAAAAAAACAGAACTGTATGCTTGCTAGGCAAATGTTCTACCATTGAGCTACTTCTCAAACCCTTCAGGTATTTTTTTTAATATTTTATTTATTCATTTTCAAGTAGAGAGAGAGCACATCAGGGCCACCACCTTATGGGTCTGGTTTATGTGGGTCCTGGGGAATTGAACCAGGGGCTTTAGGCACAAGAAGCAAGTGCCTTAACCGCTGAGCCATCTCTCCAGCCCCTTCAGGTATTTTTGTTTTGTTTTGTTTTGTCTTTTGAGGTAGGTTCTCACGCTAGCCGAGGCTGACCTGGGACTCATTCTGTAGTCCCAGTCAGACCTCAAACTCACAGCCATTTTACCTCTCCCTCCCAAATGCTGAGACAAGGAGTGTACCACCACGCTTGGCTCAACCTCATTAAAAAAAAAAAAAGTGTGTCCTCCATAGTTTGAGGTATTTTTTTAAATTAATATTGAGCTTGAAATTTGAGTTCCCAGCAACCCTGCTGGAGGAGGTGTCACTGGGGACATGTCCAGCCCTACTAGGTACTGGCTGTTGGTAGTGTCTCTCTGTTATTTATTTATGGAAGTGAGTATCTTCTGCCATGATGAGGCCTCTCCTGGATTCTGCAAGGAAGAAAAATAAACCCTTTCCTCCCACACTGATTCTGGTTGGGTATTTGCCCCAGCAGTGAGAAAGTAGCTATAAAAGTTTGAACAGAAAACGTGAAAACAGGCATGCTAGATTCTTGCTATTGCCAACAAACTCCAGATCCATAACCACTTTGTACTTGTAGGTTTTATGGGTACTGGGGAATCAAACCCAGGTCTGCAGGCTTTGCAAGTCAGTGCCTTTAACTGCTGAGCTATCTCCCCAGCCCCTTCCATTTCATTTTGTGTCAAGCCTGGGACTACAAAGTGAGTTCCAGGTTAGACTGGGCTAGAGTGAGACCCTACCTTGAAAAATAAAAAAATAGCGGCAGAGGAAAAGGGAGAGAGTCAGGAGTGTGTGGAGGATAGGAAAGATGATTTCTTTTTTTTGTTTTGTTTTGTTTTTCTGAGGTAGGGTCTCGCTCAAGCCCAGGCTGACCTAGAACTCATTATGTAGTCTCAGTGTGGCCTCAAACTCCTACTTCTGCCTCCTGAGTGCTGGATGAAAGGTGTGTGCCACCACGCCCAGCTGTGTTATGAGCTGAGAAGGGGTGTCTGTGTGTGACCAGACTGCTAAAAGTTCTATGGAGTAAACATGGGAAGACTTGTGATTCATGGGTATTTTGTTTTTCATTCTTATTGCCATGTAGTTGACAAGGCCTAAAGAGATTCCCTTAGGTTAGCCTCAAGATTTAACATGGAAGGCTGGGGAGATGTGCTTGCTGTTAAAGCCGGATGGCTCAGTTTCAATTCCCCAGTACTCATGTAAAAGCCAGGTACAAGCTCGGCGTGGTAGCTCACGCCTTTAATCCCAGCACTCAGGAGACAGAGGTAGGAGGATCACTGTGAGTTCGAGGGCAGTTTGGGACTATAGAGTGAGTGCCAGGTCAGCCTGGGCTAGAGTAAGATGCTTCCTTGGAAACAAA